>BPLR01017810.1:0-91004 GCA_021605095.1 Caerostris extrusa | reverse complement strand
TTACGTATTGTTGGTTAAACCTTACATTTTTGTGTTTTATAAATGATCTTCAGTTTCGTTGCAGCAACTCATGCGCACTTAAAAATCTAAACAATTTCCCTTCTTTGGGTTTTTTTGTATTATGAATGATGGTTTTGTCACAATTCTTGAATGCAACGTAAATACCGGTACGCTTTTAAGTGTGTAAAACTGCCGTGTTTCTAATGTACTCCTTGCGCATTCTCCTTGGGTTTTTAAAGTCTTTGATGGCAAAGAATTACGATGGAAGTTGAACTTAATGTCAAAAATAATTTATTAAATATATTTCTTCATCCTTCCAATATATCTTACCTCTCTAAAAATTCAAATAGAGGTTTTTATAAAGTAAGATGATTTTATTTTTAAGTATATTTCAAGAAAAAGTTCTGTAGAACTATATTTTTGAACATTTATATTTTTATATCTTAAATACATTGAAATAAGCAAATTATTTAAGTTCAGAATGAAAAAAGCAAAACTTGTTTTTTGTATACTATTCAGAGTAATTTTTGAGACAGAAATTAAATTTTTATTACTGTGAATGTATCTTCGAATATTTTTTATGTAAATCGTATATAATAAAAAATTTGAAAGTGGCTTGATTAGGGATTTAATTAGAATCGGAACTGAACCAATAAGGAAGTTAAAATTTTTAAAAATCTATTATATTTAAGATTTATCTTTTGATCTATTATATTATTAAAAAATCTATATTTCAACAAAATGCTAACCTGCAGTGCAAGTATCCATAACATCATAGATTCATGATCTTCTGCAACAAGAGCGTGCTCTCTCCGTTGGAGCTAAAAAGAAATAACTCGAATGATTAACAAAATGGAACACAATCATGTTAATTACACAATTTAAATCAAAGATTATGTTGAAAATAAATTATTTAATAATAAATAACCACATTTATGAAAATATTACGATATTTAACTCTTAATTATGAAAGCTTATATAAGATAATTGTTTTGGAATGGGAACTCCCAATACACAATTTGTACAGGAGTGAACCTTTTACAAGATAATAATGTTGCCCCATTCTTCCACGAAATTGTAAAAGACTCTTTTCTCCCATTTCAAAAGATTTAATAATGAATGAGATATATGAAATTATTTTTGTGTAATAAAAAATGGAATCTTAAAAATACAATAAGGTCTTTATTGAACTGTACAAAAATATCAAAAATAACTAGTGTACAAAATAGAAAACGTTTTAAAAGCATAGAACTAAACAAATTCTTAATTCCTTAAAGAAAGTGTAAAGAGTTGACTTGAGCTTTTTATCTTTTTGAGTTATGGACGTTTCACTTTATTCTACATATTGAATTTTCTCATACTCTTCATTTTCTTTCCCTACTTGTGCTGATATTCTCCTTTTTTTTTTAATTTGTATCTTTTTTTATCTTAATCATGTTTATGTTCAATTTAACTTTCTCTTTTATTGTTTTCTGTTAAATTTATAATTTATATTTAATATGTCACGCAATAAATTGCACTAACAGAAATTTTCTTAATAATGTAACCAATTTTAACATCCACCTTTATCTTTTTAAATTTTCCTTACATTACATATAGGACTAAAAATGTTTGGAAGTGTACGGAAAATAATAATTCCTTCATTTCACCATCTTCAATTCCAGGTGACCATCATTCGCTTACAATGGAAAATATAAGGCTTTTAATTACTTACTTATAAGCACTGAAGATTATTATTTCTTAAATATGAATAAAATTAAAAAGATGGATAAGTTACCAAAAACATTATTGCATGATGTTTTGCATCAATGGGTTCAGTAATAATACTTCTGCATGCAAAAAATGGAAAAAGTGGGATGATGACAAAAAAAGTAACGTTTAAATCTTAATATGACCAACCTGGTTAATTATTGTTTACATTTTATGTGATGATATGTTTTGATTTATAATAGTGCAGTAGATATTAAGGGAAAGATAGTCAAACTTTGAGAGTGGATAATGAGACGTGTGTGGTTTAACAATAATACCATTGTGAGATTCCTTCACAGAAATTAAAGTTATGCCATTAAATTTTCAGTACTAAGTGACTTTTATCTGAAACAATGCTTATGACAAAAATTTGATTTAAAAATTGATGTTAATAGTTTACGAGGGGGAACTAGAAAATGCTTGATATAATTTTTAGTCTTTTATGTTGGAAAACTGAAAAATGAAATCATTCAGATTTAATTTCAAGACTTACTATTAAACACTAAGGTTATTACTTAAAGAAGGTTATTACTTTATTAAAGACGAAATTTGTCTAAGATTATAAAATATTCGTAAGAATTTAAATCTACTTTTCAATTAATAAAAGTAACTTATTATTAAAACTATGTAGGTTAAAAAATTCTACATTGAACAATAACAACTTCAAATATTTAAAATGAAATGTTAAAATTGGAAAAAAAAAAATTTGAAAAGTTTATACATAAATATACATTAATAATGAAGACGTCTTTAGTAAATCATTGGTTAAGGTTGACGCTTACGAATCGGAAATTTCGAATTTACGCATTATGATGATCGGAAATTACGGATTTCAAAGCTGCTACATCTACTAATGATAATTTAGGATGAGAATAGCTTGTTTCTGTTAAGTTACAGGAAATGAAGGTGTGTCGTATAACAGAATAGTACCGATATATAAAAGATTAAACAATCATATTAGACGTTGATTTGCTATTAAATTTTGAATATGTTTCGTAGTAAAGAGGTAACATCATTTTAAAGAGATAAAAGCAGAATCAGTTAAAGATTGAAATCAAAGTAAGAAAAATATAGCAGTCTCCTATTTTATGCAGTAGAAGTTTAAATCTTGTTTTAAATAATAAAAGGAATAACTTTCAAAATATATAATTAGGAAAAACAAATTACTTGATATTTTACTATCCATACTTATCATTATTCATGTTAATTACTTATCCAGAATATGATTTAAAAAAATATGATTTTAGGGAAGTCTTAATTGGTTTGAATTTCAGTTACGACAACAGTGACAAAAAGAAATTTCTATTTAATAAAGACAATTAAAGAGACACAAAACTGTTTCTATGAAGTAATTGAATCACACTTAATGAATAAGAATGTAACTTAATGTTTTATATCATGGATAACTTGAATGAAAATTTAAATCGACAGACATAGATTAAAATGCTATTCCCACGTGACAGTCTTTTTAATGCTTAGATAAAAGTAGTCGACGAAGAAACTCAGATAATCAACATTCAATCCAGAGCATGAGAAAACGCAGATGGATGGATAATTGCCTCCTTGGCCTCATCATCATCATCTCAAATGAGAGAAAAAGATAAAAAATTTGACTAATGTATGATTCAACGAAAGTACTTGAATATATCTTAGAAATGGTATTGCGTGGAATTTCGAAATTTAGAAACTGAAGTATGAATATTCAGAATGAATCTTTGAAGCTAGTCTAAATTTCTTTTTAGGGGGGATTTAAAAGAATGATACATTTCTTTTGTTTAGACAACGTAATGACAATCATAATTTTTTATACTTCTCTAACTACATGAATTATTATCAATGATTTGAGATTCCAGTTTGGACTTTTGAGTACGCGTAATGCTTGATGTAGATAAATCTTGGTTATTTGATAAAAGTGGAGTCAATCTCCGATCACTTTGGCTATCAGTGTTATACATTTTAAAGATATATTCTCATTAGAGATACATTTTAAAGATAAAAGCTTATTAATTAAAAGAATCATTTCGTGTAAGAAATTAGCATAAATTTCATACAAATTTACCAAAAGAAATGTCCAGTTTAAAACAATAATTAAATATTTAAATTCTTAATTTTGCGAAGATAGCTAAGATAATCTAAGGACCCAAAAACTGGAAATAATAAAATTAAATAAAGATTAAATTATAAAATCAAAAAAATATTTTTAGTTAAATACTTACTTTGAAGTATTTGAAGTAATAGTTTTTCCTACTTTGCTTAAAAGTAACTTTTTATACATAATTTATTGAAATTATGCACAATTTAGCTTTTTTAATGATCATTTTATGCTATAATACGAAAGAGAAATGTGAAGATAATATGACTAACTCCTATTATTTAAAAAAAAGTAAAAATGATAAAAAATTTTACAATTCAGAAAGACATGTTTATCTGCTTCTCACTAAAAATTTTGTTAATTGTATGAGAATTATATAAATATTGATTAATAAAAGTAATATGTAAAAATTAAAAGCCTTATATAATTGCAATGACTTAAATAAAATGAAATTTTTTTTTCTTGGAAAAACTTATAAGTAGACATAAATTATCTCCAATTAAATAGATCAATTCAATTGTGTTAGTGTTATAGTAATTTGTTAAAAGAATTTACTGTTCTAAAATAAACAGAAAAATAATTCCATTACATACAGCAAAAAGCAATAATTGCATTAAAATTTAACAAAAAGCCTTTATTAAACATTTAAACTTTCTAAGAAACAAAACGTTTTTATTTGTTAAGGTTAGAGCAAATTTATTTGAAGTCCAAATGTTACATAGTATGAATTTTAATTAACTCTTTGCTCATAGCAAACAGACATTTTTTTCTTCATTTACGACTTTTTTATACTAATGATATCTTTTTCCAACCTTGTTGAGCAAAGAAAATAGCGTTCCTTATTTAAAAAATATAATTATTGTAATGACCCTATTTATTCATGCTAGATTTATTTAACGTTCAGCAGACTTATTAAATTTTATTTTCAAATCAAATTTATGAAATCATTATAATAATGGGCAAAAAAATAAATAAATAAACTGCAAACAAAAACAACAATATAATAAATCTAATTGCTTTACGAGATAAAATTTATTCGAATACTTTTAAAGCTTTTTTGTTTTTCCTCCGTTTTTCTTTAATTTTCAATATCAACTTTTATTTAAAAGTATTGGGGTGATATTGTGCTCTAGATTTACAATTTATTCATTATGTTATGCCTAAACATAATTTTTGATTAAAAATAAATATTTAAATTAATAAAATAAAATTATGTTTTTTTATAAATTTAATTTTTTACTTTGATATTAATTATATATTTTTTGTGAATTTTTTTTGTCTGAATTATAATTAAAATAAGTGTAATATTTATTTTTAAAGCTGTTGATTAAAAGTCACAATATTGATTAAAAGCTTTAATATTTATTATGAAAATAAGTGAAATAGAGACTTCTGAAAAATATTTAAGCATTTTTTTGTAATTTCTAAAATTTGTCTTATAATTTTCTAATTTATTTCTCTTATGTAAACTATAATTAATATACTGAAACGAGATTTAAATCAAAAGAAATAGCAAGGTATAAAATATATTTTTTACGGTAACAAATTACGCTCCACATAAATATGTTGAAATTAATTTTTCCGTTATTTTTCAAATTAAATTTCATTTTATATATATTTTCAAGAGCTTATAAAAATTTCTATTTAAATATATGAATAATAAAGTTAATAATGAACAATAATAGTTTAAATATATAATAATTTAAACAAAGAATTATATGAATAATTATCATTGAACTACTTAATTTCTTTTCAAATATTTAATATAATTTTTACCTCAGCCGGATTTTTAATCTACTAAAAATAACTCCTTTAATATGATCTATTTAATTAAATTTTCTTCCCTTTTTTTTTTTTATCTCAAGAATTGCTGGACAAATTTTAATCTTAAAACGAACTACATCGTTTGAATTCTGTACACTAGATGTCGTTGTCATCTCTTCACTGGAAAATCAAATCCCACACGTTTTTGAATTCATCGAAATTATTTTAAAGCTTTTTACTATAATTTCGATGCAAAATAATATTTTTAGAGCAATAGTGCCTGATGTTATATCAAACAAGATTAAAACTTTAATAATTTTTTGTTTTCTGAATATATATATATATATATATATATATATATATATAAATCTTTATTTTTTTAAGTGAAAAAACAAACATTAAAAAAACATTTAAAATGTTTTAAATATTACTGATATTGTTTTATTTTAAATCTTAACAACATACCATGATTTTGGAAAAGTCATTGATAAAATGACTTTAGAAATATTATTGTCTGGATACTTTAACCAGCTTTTTTGTAAAGGCAGCTAAAATAATAATTCATTGCTAGAAAATTAAGATAATCTCTGTAGTGATAGTTGGAAACTAAAAGTGTTATCATCTCAGACTTCTTCAAGATAATTCAGCGACTCGTTTGATAGAATAACATCACAAATATTTCTAAGATAAAGCGAAAGCTCACTTCTTTAACAATTTCAACAATTTTTCGAATTATTACAACAATTTTTAAATTACAACAATTTTTTTTTCTTTTAGATGTTTTGAATGTATCAAATTGATCAATAAACTCATGAGAATTAAATTGGGATTAATTTCTATGACTCACAAATACCATTCTAATTTTGAAAAGTGAAATTAGTATTTACTTCATGTGAAATATTAGTTTCTCAAGATATTATTAGTACTTTCCGTAAAATATTAGCTTATAAAGATTTTCTTACACGCACTTCTAAATTCAATTTCTGACATATATTTGATAAGAATATGAAATCTGGTATACAAGGCGAATATTTATTTTTCGGCATAAAAATTGTTTGAGTATTATAATACGATGCGAATGTTGAAATTAACAATGGGGAGAATAAAATTAGCATGTATTACAGAAATATATCAGAAATTGGGTATTAATCATCACTAAAAAGTAGAATAAGTCTTCATGTTTATATTGACATTAATCTTTTGAAGATATTGAAATGATAAATTCCATCTTTATAAAAAATATAACTTACAGAACAATGGTTTAATTTATCTAATAGTTGGTTTCGCAAATAAAAAAAATGCAAAAAATATTACATTGAAGATGGAATAATCTCATCATGTAATCTATTGTTATAATTTATAGGTTACACTGTAAAGCATAAAAAAAATAATTTATATTGATAGAAAATCATTTAAGATGGTGTGGAGTTATGTATGATAACTGCAATAACTTTTTATATATACAATCCTTATTTATTTAATAAATTTTTGCATAGAATTCAATAAAAACGTTTGAATTCATTAATAAACTGTTTTTTTTTTTAAATATGAATATCAAATCGGATACTATATTTTTTTATTTCTTTAGAATCAATTGATACATTTTGAAGAACCTAAATTCATGTGGGTGCGCAGAAGGTCTACCTCCCCGTGGGGCACCTGGTAACACTTTTTTAGTGGCTAAAAGATCTAAAAACTTGGCATTATTGTTAGATTAATGAATTCTGTTTCAGCATGTTTTCTTGTATTATCTGTTTTTTTTTTCGTTGTTCTTTTTTTATTGCTGTAACTGTTCATAATCTGCCATTGGAAATAAAAAAAAAATTATGTAGCATACGTTAAATTTTACGCCAATAATGTATTTTTAGCATTAGATAGTATGCTAATGATTTTCATTGGGTTTTAATTTCAGTAATCACTTATCTTATAATAACGTAATTCGTTTGGAATTTCATTTGTTTTCAATCTCGAAAGAACCCAATAGATTGTATACTGTTTTGAAACAACTATTATAATTGGGAAATTTTATGGAGTTTAAAGAAAATTTAATTAACGACAAAAATTGTGAAAAAAATGATGTGATGACTTAATGTAATTCTTAGAATAAAATTAAAGTTTTCCAATAATCAAGATGTTTTCCGAATAAGCAATTTCTTCATATGTATTTTATTTTAATAAGTTTTGCTGATAGTCCTTCAATTTATGCCTATTTGAATGACGTTCGTAGGCTTTTTGTATAACAATTTGCTCTCTAAAATTATTCATGTGCAATTTGCGCCGAATGTCATTTCCATTCATAAACATGCATAATTAGCTTTGTTTTGACCTCGTGAACGAACTCCATTACCTTTGTTACCTCAGAAATGAGTTGCTACCAATTTATTTTGGGAACACCTACCAATAGTTCGTGACTCTCTCACTACATTGAAATGAACAATCACGTTACTTTACTACACATACTGTCTAACATAAGTTACATGTAACTTCTAAATTAATTTTGGAACGTCTTTACAAGAAATATTTGATACAAACTAAATTTATATTTAATTGTATTATGAAATCGATATATGGTAAATCGTTTAAATCGATATATAAAATCGAATTAAATACTTGTAATGCCCTTAAAATTTGTTTCTTTTGATTTAGAAATATTATTTTTGTAGAATTATCCATCTTAAAACTTTTACTATAATGATGGCGTGTTTAAGGTATAGCAAACATGTAAATGAAAGATTATGTAGACTTTCAAACTATAAAACAATTTATATGAAACATAAACGTCCATTATTCCCTTCTTAAAATTGTTATCAAGGTTGTACGTTAATACCAAATTTCAAAAAAATAATTAATGTTTGCTTATTGTCTTGTCTGTATATTCTTAATGTTTAGATTGTAACCTATACCACGAAAAAAGGAAAACTTAAATACGAAAATCAAATAATATATATATATACATTATATGATTTTCGTATTTAAGTTATTTATATATATATATATATATATAATCTTAATTTCGAGAAAAGGTCTAAAGCTGAATATAAAGTATATGTGATACTCCAAATAATTAATTTTACATAATTCTGTCATCTAAATATTACGTGTTTATAGATGGATACTTAATTTATTTCTATAAAAGTGAAAGAAATTCTGAATTTCATAAAACAAGTAATATTTTGAGTAATAATATAAGCTTTTGGAATTTTTTTGTCTGTGGCTATAGGTATGTGATAAACTGTAATCTAATGGTCAAACCAAAATATTCTTTTAAATAAAAATTAAAAAAAAATATTATACAAAATTTTTAAAATTTTTATAAAAAAATATTTTAGTTTTATATGCGATTTTATTTTTAAAAAATTATATTGCATTTATGCATTAACAAATTGAGTGAAATTTCAGCTTGATACTCACTGGACAACGAACTGATTATCCTCTTCCAGAGCAAGTGATATTGCCGATCCTCTGATTTCAATGGCACCCAAAGGATCTTTCGAACGAGCTTCGATTTCGCTTTTGTAGTAAAGAAGACGACACTTGCTTTCGTCCAAAACAAACCACAAACGCTTCCTCCCCTTCAAACGACTTAGTGCTGAAAAAAAAAAAAATAATTGAAAAAAAGTTAGAAGAAATAGTGAAATTTGTTCGATGGCTGACATGAATTTACAAATATATTATAATCAACGGTATACAACAACTATGTTTTTAATTTTTCTCTATATAAGACAATTATCCTATGTATGCAACGTTTTGTGTACTTATTTTGAAGATTAAGACCTAATTTGCTTGTAATATCTATATTATCTACAATTAAATGAATAGTAATTGAAAAATAATTGAAATGAACTGAATAATTAAAAAATAATGAATAATTGAAATTAATGAATTAATATTTGAATAGAATTAATAATTTAAATTAATAATAAAAATTAATGAATAATTGAAAAAATCAATAAATATTTGAAATTGATGAATTAATAATTGAAATTAATAATAAAAATTAATGAATAATTGAAAAAAATCAATAAATATTTGAAATTAATGAATTAATTATTGAAATTAATAAAAATTAATGAACACTTGAAGTTAATACAAATTAATGAATAATTAAAATAATTGAATTAATAATTGAAATTAGTAATAAAAATTAATGAATAATTGAAAAATTGTTATGAGAAATAGGGAAATTTATTCGATGGGTGACATAAATTTACAAATCCACGGTATACAATAGCCATTAAAATTTTTTTCTCTATATAAGACAATTATCCTATGTATGCAACATTTCGTCTTATTGAGCCGATTAAGACCTAATTTTTTGTAATATCTATATTCTCTTGGTAAAAATATTTTTCTCATATATGACCCTGTTCATACTATTCTCAAATTTCTTGGAAAACATTTGGAAGATCTTACTACTCATTTCTTATATTAATAGAAAAACATGTGCTTTGTTGACATGATAATTTATATTTTTAACATTTTCCAAATAAGGAGAAACATTTTCATAATAATAAAGAACATTTTAATAAATTAAATTCTTAGAAGATTTGTCAAAGATGGAAAGTCTTCCCTTTCATCCATTTAGAAATATGCTTAAAAAGTCTCATTTTGAATTTTTATGTAGGTTTATTTTTTTTTAATAAAAATGTTATTTAAAATGAGTTTTTTGAGAAAAAGTTTTTTTAAAATGAAAGAACACGGGAAATGAAGTAAATTTGAAAAAAAAAAAAAAAAAAATCTTAAATCCATTATAAAAATATGTTTAAAATCTAATTTTAAACTGAATCTTTAGAAATATTTCTTCGTATACCAAGGTTTAAAAAAATGTTTTATTCATAAATATTTATTCAAGTATATTTCATTTTTTTGTGATAATTTTTCAAAATCGGTAAAAAAATATGAAAAAATAAATTTCACCTTTTTGATTCAAACTGAGAAAAGAATGGAAAATAATTAACTTCCTAAACAGTTATATTTACTTGTAAAAAAAAATACAAACTATGCAGCATAAAATATTTATTAGAATAAATATCCTGTGAAATGAAAATGTGTATTTTCGGCGAGCGTACGCGACTACAAGCTCATATTAAAACTCAAAGTTCAGATTTGTTTGTGACAGATATTCAAAAGATAAAATATTAAAAAGAATTTTCCAGATACAAATTATTGTCGCTTAATGTTTTTCGAAGCAAATTAATTATTCATTGAAAGATTCTGAGGAGATTTGTAAATTTCAAATTCAAATTAAAAATAAAAAAATTAGTATACAAAAAAATTAAAACATCAGACGTTCAACGCAATCCAATTTAATTTTTAAACGAATGGAAATGAACATTACATTTTAAGTATTTAGTAAAATACTTATTAAATTTAAATAAAAGAAACACAATTCAAATTAATATTGAATGTATTTCAAAAATAAAAATTTCTTGACTGAAGAATACATGATTGTATAAAGATACCTCAATTAATCTTGTTTTCAAATAAATTCCTTGTCAGACGAAGTAAGCAACAAATATTAATAGATGTTAATAGACCATTTTTCCAATTTTGTCAAATATATTTATGAAGTTGTAAATAATGGTGAATATGTTTTACAGTTTTTTTATTTTGCTGAAATTACAATCAATAAATTTTGATGCAACACATATTCGACGTACAGTTTTCTGGAAAACAGCGGTTAGTGAAAATACCATACTAATGTATATATATACTATACAGTGGGCTAAACAATTGTAGTACGATACTAGTAGTAACTGCCAAAGATGAACACAATTGCAATCAAGATATCCCTATTTTTCTTTCATAAAAATACTCAGGAAATAATTATAAGTGAATGAATGTGAAATATATAGAAATTTTCGAAAACAAATGTGAAATGTGTTTACCTATATAAACCTTTATGAAATGAAAATTTGGTTGCTATTAAATAAATAAACTAAAATTGTGTAATCAAATTTATACACACCAGAATTTATACTGCACCAATAAATGTAATGAAAAAAATTTATATGGATATTTGAAAACTAATATTATTTTGTTTAATAAATTTATTAGGCTATAAAGGAATGAGCTACATTATGGTATTTAGAAAAGTCTATTTAAATGTTTTACTTCAAATATTTTTTCCCTTTGCTCAATTATAAATTCGGTGCAATTAAAACTATTACAAGCTTTTTATATTTCAAGTCACTTAACATATATATTTATGTGAAAATAGTGTAAAAGGTAAAGCTAATTTGATTTGCATTTATATTAACATAGAGCTAACATTTTAAATTATTAATTATTTATTTTTGAATATTGTCAATAATGTTTTATTGTCAATAATGTTAATGTTTTAATGAATAAAGTAAGTATGTCCAGTTCTTAAAAATATTAATATTTTTAAATTTATGAAAAAAATTGTATGAGTATGCATTATTCTAATTTGAAATAAAAGGAAAGATCATTCAATAATAAGCTAAACTTATAGCCAGTAACCAGGAGAGGAAATAAGCATTGTACTCGGCAGTCTACACAATAAAAAACAGCAGCTGTACAAGGTTGAAGAGATATTTTTGTTAACAGGAAAGGTCACACATTTTTGCTTTTTTATGTAACATTATTATGGATTAAAATGCTTAAGCAGTCTAACTTTTTGTAATGACATTGGTACCATTGATAACTTTACTTCCTTAAAAGCACTCATTGTGTGCCAATTTTTATTTAAATTTCCTCTTAGGAAATATCTTATATTGATAAAATCATCTGTCATTATATACAGTGGGATGTTACACATACCATTAAATGGTTTCCTATGGATCATCAATTTTATTAAAAAGTAATTCTTGAAGCAAGGGAAATAAGTTTAGAAATACAATTATGATGAAAATACACTAACGTATAAGAACAAACAAATTGCAGGACTGAAATAAACTCTTGTCGAGTTTTTTTAACTGTGTAAAACTTCTGTTCAAACAAAACCTGGAAGAATCAAATAAGTTCTCGGTTAATTCAAGAGAAATACTGTCAAACCTGTTTTTATCAAACAAGTCCTTTTTGTACGATTTAAAAAAAAAAATTCCCTCAAATTCATATTCTGAATGAAAATTAATTAAAAATTGTAATTCAAAAAGAAAATAACAAATGGCTGTCAAAAAGCATACAAATTAAAAAATTCAACGAATGGCCGACCTGATGTTACATAATCCTATTACCACGAATGTTATTAAATGTGAGGCAGTGCTACGTCATGAGATTTTGATTTTACATATTTCCCATGTAGGACATTTTTATGTGGTCCCTATTTTCTGTATAAAATTTTTTTAATGTGTTGCAAACAGTATAAACTTTTATAGCTACTTACGAAGTTTCAAGTAATTTTTTATGCGATTTCTTTTATATGGTCCCTATCCTCAGCACAAAAACAGGTTGAACTGTACAAACAATTAAGATAACCAGCGGCTGGAAATAATCTGGGTTTTAAAGAACAAATAAAAGATTTAGTTTTTATTGACATTTCGTTAAAATTTATACCTGTGATTGCATTAAATCCATGATATGAATAAACTCTCATATTAGTTGTGTAATATGTATGTTTATTCTTGTCATAAATTATGGTACTGGTTTTTAACGTCCTGTTATTAAAATCACATTTATTTTTGTGAATCAGCCTAGAGAATTTTATCACAAATTCTGCATTCCTTATGTTATAGAAATTTTTGCACTTCATTATGTAGAAAAACATAACTCTTGATTATAAAATATGATAAAAATTTTTTAATGAGTTACTAATTTATTGCGAGTTTTAAACCCAACTAGTTTTTATTAGAACAAATAAAAAATGACAATATAAAATTAAAGTAAGATATCTAAATGTTTTTATTATTAAAATATTAGCACAATTATAATAGTTGAAGGTGTTTTTTTTTTTTTTTAGCTTTATATTAAAATTGTTGAACTCTGCTGGACTGAGTAATGCAATTTGAAGTGAATGTAAATGAATGTTCAACATAAAATAATCATTCTAAATTCACGAGTAAATTATATTTTTTTTGTCATCAAATATATGATTTAATTCATCAATATTTAATGTTATATTGTTGTAACTATACAGTGGAAAAAAGAAAAGAAATCTAATTCTGCCGCTGGTTATTTTGATATTGCTTTTAAAATAGAAGTAATATACTATAATAATACCGGCAAAGTATTTGCTGTGGTGGTAAATATGAATAATTGGTTTAAATTCATGTAGTGGGTTCGAATTCTACAGTAAGCTTAACTAAAGATTTGGTGTTGAATAACAGAGGTAAAAATCCTACAGAGTGAAGTAAGGTAATGTTGGTGGATACAGTTAGTAAGGGTAAATGTTCCGCTATGCTATTTTGTGCATCTAGTTTATGTTTTAGTTACCCGCATTTTCTGCCAATAATATTTGTTATGAATAATAAAGGATGTATGAATGTATGATGCCTTATCTTTATTTTATATTTAATGCAATTTATAAATATCAATACTAACTTCTATGAAATTAAGGCTGGAAAAATTATTAAAATAAGATAATAGCTAAATAAGTCTAATGATAAACGATGTGGATACTGCTTATCATCAAAAATAATACTGTTATCCTAAATACAAATGGAATTAATTAAGCCAAGTTATTTAATTACATATTACAAGTTTTCATAGCATTAAGTAAATAATAAATTTATAAAAACTAGAAATGCGTCGAGTTATTCACAATATTTGAAATGAGCATGAATTCCATAATAAAAAAATATAAAGTTATTTTCCTACATTCCATTGCTATTTTTATATACCCCATAACAATCCATTTTAAAAGAATTTTAAAGTGAGTTGTAACTGGGTCAACAATAAATAACAAACATTACGGCAATATTAAAGAATGCACCTCAAGATAACATAAGTATTGAACACACATAACTGCAAAGTGTTCGTTTAACACACGATAACACACAAAAAATATTGAGGATCCAAATTTGGGTAAAGTTAGCGAAGCAGTTTTTGTTTTGTTTCGAAAAACTTTTAAAATTTCTTAACAGGGAGGAAAAAACTCGAAGAAGCGTGCTTTTATTTCGAGTTTTCTGAAGGAAAAAAAATACAAGAACAAGAAATTGTCTTTGCGATTCTATTTTCTGTTTACTCAGTCTACAATTTGATGCGAGTGGCTTCAGATAAACAATACGGACGAGTTACTTATAGCATAAAAGACTATTGCTAGAATTTATTTCTCTCCAAGGTCTCATTTTCTGCAGTACACTGGAAAAAAAATCGCAGTATTGTGCGACAGTATATCACAATGAAACAGATGAGTTAAGAAAATCTGCAGAGTTCGGAATTATCTTTGAAATATTTTAACAGGATTATTTCTTCGGGAGTTTATTTTTTGGGTTGACATGATGTATTGAAGTAATATTTTTGTAAAGGAAATATGTTATTACTCGCAAAATAACCATGAAACATCATTTTGAATAAAAGAAAATCGTTGGTTTATTTACTAGATAGTATTACAGCATGTAACGCAAATTACATAGCCTTTATTTTATTTATTAAAATAACGTTGTAGTTATTTAATAAATAAAATAGTTACAATTGATATAATTTATTAGACTCTTCTTTATATTAAAACCAAAGTAGATATCACATTGATATATAGTACAAAATTTAATCATTTGTTATGTTATCATAAGTGATGAAGTTATTTATACTATATCAAAAAATTCTTACATTTTATTTAATGTTAAATAAAATCATAACGCTTTTGATTTAATGGAAAATTTCTCTGTAAGATGTGTTTAAAAAGTGCTTTTGAAGTTGTTGTATTTCTTTTTTTTTATCATAAAAAAGTGGCTTTTGAAAATATATTTTTTTAAATTTATAATAGTGAATTCTTTGCTCATTATTTATGATATCAAAAACAGATCATTTTATTCACTGAGCAATAAATAAAATATAATTTAATTAGAAGATGTTTTGCAATTCTTTCTAAGCAAAAGTGACATTCTACAGATATAAAATAGGATATTTCGATTTATACTTAGAATGAATGAGAATTCTAAAATCTTTTTTTTTTTCTGGAATAAAAAAATATCTCTTCTTCTTTTGAAGTTCACTCGTGTGTTTATCGTCAAACAGAAGTACCAAAAAAAAAAAAAGTCTTTTTTTTTAGTTCCATTTACTTCAATACTCCAGTTTATTCTTTCAACTTCTTTTGGAAGGATAATTGTAGGTGAAAGTAAATATTTTTCGAATCCTACAGCATACATTTTTTCCATAAAAATAAGAGTGTTTGAAGGATTCAAATTTTCATGCTGGTACAGACTCAGCAATTATCTTTCAAGCAGACAAAACTTATTTCTTGTAAATAACAAATTATATTGTTTATTATAATTTTCAAACTTCTTCGTTACATTTTTCACCAATGAACTACTTTTGAAAACTTCTTTACTCGTTCATTCTCATTCTAGTCTCGTTTTACTCGTTATTTCATTTTTAAAATTATTAAAGATATTCGTTTTTTCAGTTGACCGTAAGGCTTCTTATTTAAAAACTTCCTTTAGCAGAAGTTTCTCTTATATGTTTTCAAAAGCTTTTCTTTTTTATTAATGTTTATTTTATTATTTTTTTTCAAATATTGAGAAGTTTAAAGTTTTGAATTTTGCAGTAAAATCAAACGATAAAAAGAAAATATCTCTTGGTTGAAATACTAATTCATTCAATAATTTAACGTAAGAAATATGTTTTTTGTTTTTATAAAAAGCTGTTACACTGGAAATAGATTAATAAACTATTACAAACTATTTTTAACTATTATTAAAGAAAATATTTCATTATCTGGAAAAAAATTGAAATTATTTTTTAACTAAATTACTCATAAAATAAAATTTAGTTTGTTCATTTAATATTTTTTATAAAAAAATTCTCCAGACTTTCACCTTTTACAGCAGAATTTTTTTTATGTTAAAGAAAAAAAAAATTTAACTTTTTTTAATAAAATGTATCAATTTAGAAAGCATCTTAAAAAAAGAAGGTGGAATATTTTATAAAAATGCAGTTAGTAAAAATTAAATGAATCAATTTCCTTTATAAATTGCATTTTCCAAGACACTTTTAAAATGCATGAGAATAGATTTTTGAAATCATATGAAATCCTCGTAAACCAAAGTATCATAATATTTGTAAAAGTATGTGAAACAATAGTAATAATAAATAAATTAATTTCAAAATAGATTAAATAACAATTGAAAGAAAGGAAAAAAAAAAGACGAGGAGAAAAAAAAAATACACTAAACAAGAATTTGAAATGGAAAAAGTGATTTTTTTTTTTTAAGGCTGCAAACACAATTTTTTTTTTTTTTAAAAATTAGAAAAGTTAGTTGGTCATTTAATTAAAAAAAATCATTTATTTCCTAGTGTTTCTCTATCTAAATCTAGAAGATAGAGAAATATTAGGAAAGTAAATCTTCATTTTTGTGACGTTATATTTTCAAAGATTACTGGGATAGATTAAATGTCTTGATAATAAATGAAATTGCAATGTTAAATAAAAAAAAGTCAAGCAACATTGAAATTGATTGAAAAAATAATATAAACGAAATCTTTGAAGAATGAATGGAAAATTTATAGTGATAATGATGATAAAGAGTAGAATTTGTTACAGAGTTTAGGTGTTAAAACTGCTGGGTTTTTACATTCTTTTGGAAAATTCACACCACTTTTGACCAAGTCAAGTGTTTTCTTTTTGCAAGAAAATTATTTCTTTCATTAAAATAATACTGATGCGTCCATAGAAATGTTCTAATCTATAAAAAAGTAATTAGCATTAGTCTTTTATTATTATTACTTTGCTTTGGGAATAAAATATGACAGACTATAATTTTTTTTTTATAAAGATCATGATCATTATCATGATAATTTTAATAGTTAGATATTTAAATATTACACTTAATATTTAATCAATATACATTTGTATGAATATGCAGTACAGATACTTTTAATTTTAAAAGTAACATTTAGTTATATCAAATTTTATATTTAAGAGTGATTTCTGAATACTGCTACTGTGTAAAATGCTACCGTGCAATAAAATGATTGTAGTCAATATTTTCAATTTAAAATATTAATTCTTGCACTGATAAGTTCAAAAATGTATTTATATGAAATGAACTAAAGAACAATTTAGTACAATAGATTTCTCAGGTATTAGTGTCATAATACTTATAGAAATTTAGAAAAGAAAAAAATTTCAAATAGAAATAATAATTGATACTGTATATTTTCTGTTACGAAGTATAGAAGTTATGCATGCAGATTCAAGATTATATATTTATAATTATATATATATCTAACAGATTATGTATATAATTAAATTTCCTTTAGCATATATACAGATAGAATTTTTTTAGTCTTATACTTTTTTTAAAACGAGTAATATATAAAAAGTTTTATTAAATATCCCTACTGAAATTCAGTAATTCATCTATTATTACTTCACTAACTCTTAATCCTGCTAAATAATGCAAAACAAGTAGCGAATATAATCAATTTCTACTCAAATTTATAGAATATATTAAAGCTTTCTACCAGATACTAAGCAATTTGGTGAAAAGCCTTTATATGGAGGAATCCCACCATATTTTCTTTTCACTCGAGTCACTCCCTCTTATATTATTACAATACTTCAACTGTTGATATCAATTTTCTTTCTAAACGACAGTACTTCTTAAGGAAATAGGGAAGAAAACTGAAGAAACCAATTTAGACATGGAAGTCCAGCTGCATGAGTAGTATCCAGCCCTTTTTATAGGAATCGATTTCTATCAGTGGTCATATTTGCTAAGAAAATATGTTGCAAGATGACGAAAAGAAGGTATTTGGTTGCCTAGAGGCTTCTTTCTTCTACACATTTTGTGTCCAATATTTTTGGTACAAACGCACAGAAGAGAGAATAGAATGACAGAAGGCTTTATTTATGGAGCCCTACTTTTTCTTAAGGACAAGATATTTCTTGCCGATTGTATGCAGAAAAAATATGCTTGTTGTTGAAATACTATTAGATAGAGGACGTGAGTTAAAAATAGATCAATGAAAATACTTCTATTATATAAAAGTTTAATAGTGCCTTTATTAGACAAAAATATATCCCTCATAACAGTATTTTATTGATTTCTGAATGAAAGAAAATTAAAAAGAAGCCATTATTCTACAAATATTCATCTTATATTCTATATTAACAATTGTTCATCATCAAATGTTTTATATTTTTCTTACGTGGTGACTTTATGGCCTCAAGTCAAGTATTCAACATTTAGAAGTAATAATAAATTACATTATGTTTCTTTAAGAGTTTTAATATGTTACCTTGATTTGAAAATTTAATTTCAAATACTTCTAAGCATTCTATTTGTGATTGTTTTGGATTTTTTTTTTTTTTTTTTGATTAAAAATCTTTTTTCTTATTCGTATGAATTTTTAATCGTATGATTCTTAGTGGTCATATGGAATCCGGTATATCGAATATGGAATGTAATTCGAATTAATTTTAATTAATGGAATGGAATATTAATAATGGAATTCGAAATAATTTTTATTTAATGGAATGGAATTTTAATAATGTAATTCGAATTAATTTTAATTAATTGAATGGAATTTTAATAATGGAATTCGAATTAATTTTAATGGAATGGAATTTTAATAATGAAATTTGAATTAATCTTAAATAACGGAATGGAATTTTAATAATGGAATTCAATTAATTTTATTTAATGGAATGGAATTTTAATAATGGAATTCGAACTAATTTTAATTAATGGAATGTAATTTTAATAACAGATTCAAATTAATTTTAATTCATATCATTGAATCACATGGAACCCGAATACATATTAATATGGTCATATTAATATGTTTGAAAAAATGAAAATTTAAGGTAAATAACATTTGACACCCAGAGTTAATTTAACATTTGTAAATAGTCAATTAAAATCTGAGGATTTTTTCACATTATGTAATTAATAAAAATCGTAAAAATTAATTAAAATAGAATATTTTAGAAAAATTCCAAATAATCACTGCGATACACAAAATCTATTCTTGCGATAGAATTATGGTGATAGTTTTTGATATGTTGTATCATTAGTTTGAAGATATGCTCTTGTCTAAATAAAACATTATGCATTGTAAATTTCCGGCTTTGAGTTTTTCTACACACAAAAATACATGAGTATAAGAAGTATGGTTTAAAATGATATTTATTTATGGAATCTATTAAAATTATTATTATTATATGTATTATAGTATTAAAGAAAAGGTCACAATATATTTTCCTTAGTGTTTAAAAATGCCATTGGAGTTTAATTATAATTTCCACATGATTTTTATTTTTAATTGTCTATCCAATTATTTTAAATTATCGCATATAAACCACCGATGATTCTCTTCACAAAACAAAATTTATTAACTGTTTTATATTAAAGAACTAAGCTCCTTTTTTTCATTGCTAGCAGGAATGTCCGTAAAATATATGTTTATAAGAATCAATAGGTTGTTTATTTAGTATTGTATAAGTATTAAGCGATGCAAAATATATATATATATATTCGAAAATGTTTGGATTCAAGAGGCAATACTTCTGCATTACTATTAGCATAATTTTAATTAGTAAAAGTTAGATAAATATAACTTACATGGCAATTATGTATCAGCTTCAGCTATTATGTTTTCCGTGGTTTGCAAGCGCATATAAATTTTTCCACTTTCAACTCTAGACATTGCCCAATATAAATGACCTAAAAGCAGTCCGATGTCATAAATTTTAGTAATTGGCTTAAAAGCAAGTCCCTTTGTTTTGAAAAAGCAAGTCCCTTTGTTTTGAAAAAGCAAGTCCCTTTGTTTTGAAAAAAGCAAGTCCCTTTGTTTTTGAAAAAGCAAGTCCCTTTTTTTTGAAAAAGCAAGTCCCTTTGTTTTTGAAAAAGCAAGTCGTATAAATTGTAGCCTTTTGGATTCGAAAGGCATATAGGATATTATCAAGTGTATCTTGGATATAAAGCCAATATACACTTGATAATATCCGATATAATCTTTAGCACAGCCAATTTCTCCGAACCTTAGGGGTGAGAAACGCTCTCCTGCTCCTAAACTCACCATAAAATAAATGTAAGGCTATAAAATTTTGAACATTCAGTAGTACAATTCCCTTGAATTGTTCTACAGTACTTAAAGAAAAGTGCAATATATTTTGGATTGCAAATTTGACGAATTCTTCATGGGGTACTGGAGTCTAGGATTAAACCAAGACATTTTTATTCGAAAATAATAAATAAGAAAAAATTGTATTACCAAACAAGAATTTAGGTGGTCGCAATTCGGAGGTTATTATGTTTTATTTATTGTCAACCTGTTAAGACAGGTTGACAAGACAGCATTAATACACAGCATATATGCACGCCCACCAGAAAAAAAAATCCCTAAATTTGCGTAAAGCGTAATTGGATAATCTCTTAAAGAATATTGATCCAATTTCGATTACACACTTTGAGTTGTAAATATATATTTATATAGACAAATGTTGTTCTTATAAGATTGAAACAAACATTTTATCATTCGCTCCATAATGAATACAATGCTGATGTATATTTTATAGCGAGTAATTGTAGACAATAAAACCATCACAATTTCTTATCAAAATATACAATATATATGGTTTTCAAACAATTTTCCGTATTTAAAAATATTAAGTAAAAAACAAAACTTGCCATGTACATTAAAAAAAACACGCATTCTAGCCTCGTATTTTTGTAACTGAAAATATTTCAAAATTTGCCAAGGGGCTTTTAAAGAAATTTCGTTTTTAGTTTTATAGAAGAAAAAAAAAAAGTTACTTTTATTTTGAAGGTCATAAATACAATAGAAGCTTGATTTACAGCTTTTAGCTTTTAAAAAGTGTACTAAAACCGTCTTTTTACAAAAAGAGTGTTATCGAAAAAAAGAGACACTTTCCGGTGAATTGAGTTCCAAAAATAGAACCTGTCAAACTTTTATTTCGTAGACTATGGTTGTTTTAACATGAAGACATGCTAGTACTTAATCGTCTTTTACACTAAAAGGAATTTCGAGATGCTTTTTACGATTTATTAAAATGTAAAAACACAATAAGATAAAAAGCTTAATTGTGTTTGGCCTTTTAGATTGAACAATTGAACCCTAACTATTGAAATATTAAATGCTATTTTGTGTACTAGTAGTTCTACTTATAAAAAAACAAAGAAAATGTTTATGTTTAAATAATTTTTTTTTAATAAATTTGCTAATTGAGTGAAATTTAAAAAAAAAAAAATGAAATATGAATTATTTAAGCTGATTAATTTCATTATAAATATAGAGAAAATTTTCAAATTTTGATGATTAGAGGAGTTATTTTTATTGAAAAGTAACTAAATTTTTATTTCTGTTTTTCAAGTCTTAGCATTATTGATCCTATTAAAAATTAACATAAAACAAATGCAAAAATATATTCTAGTACTGTCTTAGTAAAAACATAATAAAAAATTGTAATTATTATGTATTTTTTGTAACTATAATAAATATCCCAAATGAAAGGAATAGAACAAATAGCTACGAAAAGTCTTTATAATTTTAATAAATCAGATTATATATTATAAATATATTAATATTATTATAATAATATTAATATATTTCAAATTTTAGATGATTAGAGGAGTTATTTTTATTGAAAAGTAACTAAATTTTTATTTCTGTTTTCAAGTCTTAGCATTATTGATCATAATAAAAAAATTAACATAAAACAAACGTAAAAATACATTCCAGTATTTTCTTAATAAAAGAAATAATAAAAATTATGATATAAATATTATGTATTTATTACTTAAGCATAATACATATCGCAAATGAAAGAAATAGAACAAACAGCTTCAGAAACGTCTTTTATTAGAATTATGATCACAAAATATACAGAAAAAAGCAAGCCTTGATATTTGAAAAGGATGATAATTTAATTCACATTAAAAAGGAAAGCATTTTAAATAAGGCATTAGTACCTTCTTATTTTAAATTTGATTTATAAATAAGGTTCGTAACAGTATATTAGTGACATTAAATTAAGAAATTAACCGGTCGATGAACAAATCACATGCGGGTTAATTTCTTTATTTGATCTCTAGTAGCTTTTGTAATGTTAGTTCCATTTGCTCCTCAGATTCATCCTCAAAATGATTATTTTTCACTTACCTGAAATAGAAATTAGAATTACGTTATTCAGGGAATAAATAGTACGGACTAAATCAGAAAATCAAAAATAAAGTTGGTATTTTTACAATAATTCAGTGAATTTTGCTGCTACACTAATGGTGGTGTAATAAGTATATTTATTTTTATATACAATGGTAAAATTATCAACCGCATAAAATATACAATGAATTTGATATGACTTTTATTTTCCAGGCATCATCGATTCAGTTTAATCATTTAGTTTGAATACACGCTTTCTGTCTTATTAATTTTTATGCAATTTACATACACGATACACTTATACGATTTTACGCATACGATTATTGTATTTATTCTAGATGGTGTATTTGCAAATTTTGATTAAACACCATGCTATTTATTTTTTAGTTTTTGTCTAATAATATGTTTTTTTACTGAAATACGCACTATCCAAAAGTTTCCAGTGTTACTAGATAATTTATGATTAATGCTATAATCAGTTTGAAATTGAACCATACATTATGATTTACTGTTGTGTGATATTGTTACGTTGTCGTTTGTTGTTTCTTGTTTCTTATCCCATTTGGTCGACAGCAATATCTAGACCAAGTTCATACACCCGTGTGTTCTCATGAAAGGAGGGGAAGGGGGCAGCTTCTGTTGTGATGGAGCACTCTCAGTAGAAGTCTGACTTTCCTCTGTGTTGCTGAAGAAGGAAGGAAGTGCTTTCAGGATATCTATCCCGCATTTGAGTACCGTATGGGAAAAGCCTGGAAAACTCCCATCAGATAGTCCGACTAACGAGGCAAGATGTTGAACATCACAAACGCCATCGAGTTTTCTTGTGTTTTGAAACAGTGTTTACAACAAAGCCGCTAGCAGATTGAACCTCAACCCTGATGTTTACCACCGGCGCACGTTGCCACTGAGCCACGATTCGGGAATAATTGATATTTGTTGTGATATAAATATTTCATGAAAACTAATTTTTATTCAAACTCTTCCATTAAAAAAATTTAATAAATTTAATAGCATCCAAAACTAGACAGTAATATTAAAATGGAAGAAATTAACGTTTTATCATAAAACATTAAAGAACTTCTTGCCGATCAAAAAAAATATTTACTGTTCCCATAGTGATAACAGCAAAATGATAAATGCACTAAAATATTATCATAATAAACATATACTTCTTTTTTGCAACTTACCTTATCGATCGAGTTCCAAAATCTTCCACATTCTTCCTATTCCACTCAGGCTGGGAAAATGTTATTTCTACGGTCAAAGAATTAGTGTGCAGGAAAAAAAAGAAATGCAACTTACCTTTCGGAAAAATGGGAACCAAACAAGAAGCCGAGAAAAGTCTTTCGTTTGCCGATAACTCAGTAGATAGTAGAGTATTATTGTATTTTTGTTGATATAATTCGAGATCTATTTGTCGATTTTTTTCCTTCTGCTTAGTAGACCATGATTAGGATATTATTTGATCGTCTGATTGCTTCATAAATTAGATCAATACCTAAGTGATACTTCAATAGGCAGAAATTCTTATAAAATACACAACGGTTTGAAAGGTCTTTTTAATACGTTTTATGATGTATTTATTGCATTATATGGGAAGTAACAAAAAGTGAAATAAAATCAATTCATTGAAATATTTTTAGCCTAACATTTAGTTTTATAAAGTTACGTAATTTCAAAAAAAAAAAAGGAAATTTTTATTTTTAAATATTCTATAAATTTTTAAACCTCAAATATATAATAACTTGGTACATTATAATTCTTTTATACAACTTGATTACAAGAACACCAAACTAAATTTATTATACCATGAAAGGAAATAAATTAATTTATCAGCTTAATATGAAATATATTCAATGTATATAATGATTTATTAGATTAATATTATAATCTAATTTAAATTGAATAGCAAGTGTCTTTGGGCTAAAAGACTTTCAAGCCATGCATATTTTAGAACAAAGACTTCTCATAATCTGAAAACACTTTGCAGGACTTTTTGCTTGAAATAAATTAAGTAATGAACAGGTTTGAGTGTTTAAAGCCACTAAGTTTACACTTAAATAAATTGTATCAATATTTTAAATAATTCACTCCCCCCACCCCCCCGCCCAGAAATCGAAAATAAAATTTGAGTTTTTAGGAGGGATCATGAAATAATTATTTAATCATTAAATAATTCATATTTTTAACAATTTACTTTCATAAAACCATAAATAATGTTTCTCTCATGAGGCAGATTTAAATTATTGTGATACGCTATATATAATTTTTAATTTAATCAACCATCCATTCAAAGAACAGTTTAAAAAACTCACCATTAAATATTCTAAGACAGTCATTGGAATACAAAGCATAAAACTATTTAAACAGTAAACGTATAAAAAGAACTACATTACCACACATTAATTGTCCACCATCATGGAAGGGATTTGTTTATACGTATATATTAAAAAGAACATATTTTTCAATGAATGTGTTTAATAATCCTTTTACGCTATTCTAAATATATATGCATTTCAGTTTTTCCTGTAATAATTTTAACCAATTATTTTGTTTTATATTTAATGAGACATTTTCTTTTATTATTAGATTAAATAAAAAAGAAAATATTTGAAAAACACATCTATACTAATAAGGTTTATTTTGGAATTAATGAAAAGTAATTTGTTCTTCCCAGGATGTATGCGTAATGTGGCAATTTTTATGGAAATATATAATTAAAATAAAATATTTTTAATATTTTATTAATTTTGACCTGTAACAGAAAATATGTAAAATATATTTCTTAGACGTTCTGTAGAAATGCTGAGATACATTCTCAGAAAAAATCTCATTCTTTATCATTACAATTCTCAGTTATTGCAATTTATCAAGACAATACAAATATAATCGAGATTTAGATAAAACAAATATATATCCATGATAAAATTGATGGAATAATTTAAAATAATTTTTTTTTTTTTGCATTAATGACAGTTTGACTTAAAATAAAATATGTTACAATAGAAGTACTTTTGTCTTTCATTATATCTGGTTATGCATTAAAGGTATTGTTTATCGATTTTTTATAATACCAGAAGGAAGTTTGTATATTTCGTTATGTACATAGATTTTTAAAAATCTTATAAAAATTTGTTGTTGTTTGTTTCTATACCGGGTATGCCGGGTATTTTGACCGTCATTCGTCACTAGAATGGTACATATGTAGAAAATTCAGCGTAACCCAGAATGAATCACGAAGAGCCTATTTCACCATACCCACATTTTACCATCTGAATTTGAAACGAAAACACCCCAAGATTTAGTTTGGTCTTAGGTTAATCGCTCTACAGTAATTTTTGCTCCTTTAGGTTAATTAGACAGGAACCTACAGTTACCGAACCACTAATAAACATCAAGCCATCGTCAGGATTCGAACCTGAAGCCTGTGGTACTAGCCAATTGACCATCAGGCTTCCAACCTCCAAGAAGACAAACCCTTCTCCCCGCCGTGTCGAGCCCAGCGGAAGAACTTTACCAACTATAGATTTATCAAGCCTATCTCAGCACAGAAGTCTTCGGTTCGGCATCGCTTGTCCGGGTCTCGAACAAAAATCCCTTGGTTGGGAGGCCCTACATGCTATTTACCCGGTTGCTTTAGCCAGTAATAAAAATACTATGTAAAACCTTTTGGGTAACTGTACAACCCACACTTTATCTCCTTTTACTCATTCTTTTAAAAACAGAAATATAGTTCTTAAAGTCTGTTAAAGTTCATGTAAGATTAAAAATATTGCATTTAAACAAATCTTTTAAATTGCTATGATTCATTTAAATAAATTTTATATTTTATTTGTGATTAACGATTGGAATTTATTGAACAGTCACGACTGAATTTTTAAATAAAACAAGTTTGCACAGCTTTTCTGTATATATGTCACTAGCGTTCAGTTATTCAAACATGAACTATTATTGACATTTCATACGAGAATATTAATTTATACGACCTGAATTTTCAAAATATGAAAATTTATCAGAATAACAGTTTCTCAGATAAGATATATGAAATGATAAATGCACTTCAGAGATAAATGTTTATCTTAACAATGCTACGGAACTTCAAAAAATAAAAATCGATCCGATTCTTAAAAAATAACTTGTTATTAAAATAATTTCTGATATCTTCAAATGATATTAAATATAAATTTGGACACAGAAAAAAAATTTATGTAACTAAAATTTGTTATTTTTCTATGAAGGCTTTAAATGTTTGTGAATTTAATATTATTTTATTACCCGAATAAAATTTTTATTATATTTAGACATTTAATATGTTTAGATTATTTTTCAATGAAAAATTAGAGCCTTTAAGAAATACTAATCATTCTTTTTCCTAAATCCAAAAGAAGAAGAAAAATGAGGTATTAACAAAATGTTATTACTGATTAATATAAAATATTAAATTCAAAATGATTTATATGATTTTTAATGATTATTTTAATGATTAATGGCTATTTAATAATTATGATTTAATGATTATGATTATTTAATAATTATGATTTAATGATTAATGATTATTATAATATGATTTAATGATTAATGATTATTTAATAATTATGATTTAATGATTAATGATTATTTAATAATTATGATTTAATGATTAATGATTATTTAATGATTAATAATTCAATTCCCTCAAAATTAATAATGATTATTAATTTTGATGAATCTAATGATTAACAATACTAACTTTAATAATTATTCATTTGAATTTCGAAATTATTTTATGTAATTTGTACAAAATTTATATCTCTTGACATTGAGCAAAAGTTATTCGTAAATACATAATGTTTCTATATCACTTCAAATTGAAGTTAAAAGGGATAATACGAGTTAATACTATGAAAGTTTTAAATCAAACATTTTAAAATAACTAGTATGTAAGAAATAATTTTTTTTTCTTTAAAAAAGAAATTAAATTAAGTTAAATTAAATTTGTAATTATTAAAATCGATTCAAATTCCCCAAAACACACCGAGATATATTCACGGCAAAATTTCATACATTGCTGATGAACATTTGACATCGCGTGCAATTTGCTTAAATTTTCTGGAAGCCAATACAGCAATCCGTAAAGAAATAGCTGTCCACCGTGGAATACTTTTCGCAATCTAAACAGCTGAATCACTGAAAAAAGAATTTTGAGGCCATCGGTTTCTGTCGAAACCTACTTCCTAGATGATTTCATTCCCATGGTAGGAAAAGCACCCGTTTCAAGGAGTACATGTAGCATTAGATCATGTTTAGGTTATCACCTTACAAATCACAAGTAAACAATAAAAAACAGAAGCAATAAGCCCAGTTGTGTCCTAGATCAACAGCTGTCTGCTGCTTAATATTTCATTAGCCTTCCAGAAAAGCCTTTTTCCTATTTCGCTTCAAAAAGAGGGATTTATGGTAGTACGATTTTGTAGGAAATACTTTCATTGCAGTATTCAATAAGACTACATATAAAAGCGATTAATATGTATCAATATATAAGAAATGTATATAATATATAATACATAATATCAATATATAATACATACAAAAGTAATGTTCTTCATATAAAAATACGTAACATATATCTTAAATTAAATATTTATTAAAAATTAAATGTAACTTTAATTAAGAATTTTTTATTACATTTTAATCATTCCTAAGATTAAATTTATAACACATTAAAACTTGAAATATACTTTTTCAATGAATAATGACATTTGATTTATGGTTTTTGTGATTACTAATAGTTGAGTTTTTGGATCCAAAATCTTTTTACCAAAAAGGTATTAAATAATATATATGTTAACATTTAAAATATAACGAATCCTGATAAAATAAACACTAATACAATAAGATTTATTTTTGAGATATAATAACATGATATATTATTGTATTTAAATGATAAATATTTGTTTTAAATGAATGGTATTCATTAAAATTTAAATAGATAAAAAAGAAAAAAAAACATTAAATTAAAAATGTAAATTATTAAAAAGGCTAATTAAATTGGTATAAAGCATTTAACACAAAAGAAATACGAAACGCATTTACCGAATTGAATAATTTCATAAATTTTTATGTTTTTAATTTATTCCGGCAATAATTCCAACTGTAAAATCTATTGTTTTTAAAAGTAAATATTTTTATTTTATAAAGATTTAAAATAACAATGTGCCAAAATAAAAAAAGAGATCAATTTGTTCTTTTTATAGTATTATTCCTTTATAAACAATAACAAAAAAAATAAATAAATAAATGAAACAGAAATAATATAAAAGAAAATAGTAAATGTTGAAAAATAATTTTATAATTTTTTTTATGAGTGTTTAATTACTAAAACAATGAATTATTTACTACATATTTTTCCTATTATGTTTTACATACAATTACTTAATAAATTTTTATAAGTTAAACATTTTTATTCTCCTTTCGTTTAATCATTTGTAAACGAAATGAAAATGAAAGTTTAATGTTTATTGTTTAATAAAAATAATAAGTTAATTTAAATTTAAGTTTAATGTTTATTTAAAATCTATCCAGCATAGACATTCACATGATTTACAATGATATGGAATAAATAAAACTTATTTTAAAGATTTAAACAACTAACTATTTTCTGCCACTAAAATGGATTCTGTACAATAGATATTCCTTTTTTTAAGTGAAAAGAAAGTGACCCGAGGAAAAATCCAGACTCAGGTTTTTATCGCGACAGATGTGCCATCTAAGAACTGCGGCAATTAGAAGCTCTGGCCATGTGAAAGATAAAAATATGGGAAGCCAGATGTTTTATTACAATACCGATAAAACCAAGAGCTTGAAAAAGAAGTAATCATACGAGATAAGTGGTCGATTAGATAAAGAAATGAATTTAAATTCAAATTCTTTTTTAATATGGTAGACTTAACTTTCCATAGAAGATTTCAAAGAAAGCTTAATTATTTTTGTACCACAGCGAGTTTTCAAAAGATTAAAAACAATGCTGTGCTAAAATGAAGGAAAAGAATTTTCGAAAACAATGGCTTTGACTGTCATATTTCGCTATAAATTGTAACAAAGAATATTCGATGAGACACCATATTACGATCAATAAATATGCAGTTACGCTATGTCTTGAAAGAAAAGAGTAGAAAAACTTGGAACACAGACAGTCTTAACGTATGCTTTCTCTAATTAACATTTATTGAAAGTATTAATGTCTATTATTAACATGTGGGAACTACTAAAACATTTATTCATACTGACACTTAATAAAGAACAATAAAATTCAGAGAATAAAAAAAAAATGTAGAAAAGTTAGAATTCATTTAAATGGAAATTAGAAGATTTTTAAATATGCATCTCTTACTTTAAGTTATGAGATACATAATATCTTGATTATATGACAACCAATGATTATTAAAATCTAAATTTGAGCATTAAGGAATTTACAGAGTAAATCTCAAAATGTATGATTAATTGTGTATAATAAAACAGTTGATTTTAACTGATGTTGGAGAAATAAAAAAGAATGAAAAAAATTATTCAAAAATAAAAATCCTTTTCTTTAAAGGAGAGAATACAGGAAAGATAATATCTACATAAGACGATCTTAATTTTTTTTATATCTATAACGATTAAAAAAAATTTGTTTTCGTATAACGATATATTAAATAGTTAAACTAACACACTTCAAGTACAATATAATTTATTTAGAAGTTTTTTTTGTTAAATGTTAAATATGATTAAGAATGAAAACTACTTAAGTTTATTGAGAATAAAAGTTTTAATAAATTTATTCATCAGATAAAGTGTCTAACTCAAAACCTTTTTTAAGCTGTCATTTAGTGTGTTTTCAATCAACTAAAAAGACGTAATTTATTATTAAATAAGCTACGATGTAGTAAAATAACACGCATAAGTGATAGGTTATTATTATAATTTTTTAGTTAAAGATAAAAATTCGAATTAAAAAATTTTCTTTAAATCTTAGATTTATTTGATTACTCAATCTGCAAATGTACATATAAAAAATTAAAATTTGAATATATAATTAAATTATATGTATACATATGTTTTACATTCTAGTCTTTAATTCAATAATCTTTTAATTTCGTTTCTGTAATACCCTACATCAAACATTTCGAACTGATTTACAATAGGAAAGTACCTGCTTATTAAGAAAATAAGCTAATTACAACTCTGAGAGAAAGGAGTACATTTTTGAATTCCGACAACATAATTTTAATGCGAGACATTCATTATTATAATTTTAAATCTCTAATTATCATAGAAAATTATTTGAAATATGTATTATAACCATATAAAGTTTAAGCATTACTATTAAGCCGCAATTTACAATGTTCTGTTTATTAATGGAATCTCAGTTTATAATTTGACATAATAAGCAGCGTAATAGTAGCGAAGTTTTAAAGATAGTGTTCTACAACATACTACAGTTCTGAGTCTATTGGTATGCAAACATTGTAATGCTGAAGGCCATTGTTTATTGGTGCTTTGTAATGGAGCTAGAATCGAAGAAAAGAAGCTTTCAGTTGAATAAATATTGATATGCTGTCTTTTAAAACACGTGATACTACTTCAAAAGTTGTGTGCTATCATTATAAAACTCCGAAGAAATAAGCGTAGTAACAACTCTTAACATAGAATATCAAAAAAACTATAGCTTTTACAACTATTGAAAATAAGATTCAACCTGAAGTTACCCTCAAGTCTTTTGCAAAAACACCCGTTTAAAAAAATCAATAAACAAAGATGCAAGACAAAAAGCATTTTGTTAATAAAAAAATGGGAAAAGAACACCAAAAAAATTACAAATTTTAAAAACTCATTTGTATACACTACAACCGATAAGCAAGTAGTCTTATGACAGATTTGCAATCTAAATGATTAAATAAAGTTAAAGATACAGAATATTTTTATACAAATAATTCGATTACGATTACAATGATAGCACCAATACCTAATGATAAATGAATACATTTTTTATCCCATTACATTAATGTCTTTTATGACGAATTTTTTTGGATACGTGAACAGTAAATACATACTATTTCCTTGTTTGATGCATAATGAAAGGTAATCCGATTATGGAAGTAAATTCACTTCGAAAGTACGCCTATAAATAAGTTTATACTTAGTTTGAATTATCTATTGTTCTTATTTCTCTATTAACATTTTGTTGAAAATAAGGATAAAAGATAATAGTGGAAAAATGTTAGTCTTCATACTGATGACCTTTAATAGAAGAAAAATAGAAGAAACTCGGTTTTAGCTTCCAGAAACTTAATTCGACTTAGAAGACTTACCTTTACGAATGAAAATTCTTTATATTTCCGTAGCGAAATTGCATTTTATGAATAGAACTAAAGAAGCTCTCTATTTTAATTAAATTGCTTCCGGGAAGGACGCTAGAAAGCAATTCAAAAGCCGAATTCGCCCTTTCCACCCGTTTAAATGTGCAGATAGATTTTTGGAAGATCTGCTAGACGTGAATAAATTAGAACACTTTAGTTAATTGATTTAAGACGTTGATTAAGTTAAGGGACAACCGATGATTGAATTATTTTTAAAATTCCGAAATTCAGATGCAAAGTGTTAACTCAAATAGTAGCAGAAAGTTCCATTGCGAATAAAAGTTATGAGCAGCTAAAGAAACAGCGTCTATAAATGAAACAAATAAAATTGCATTTACAAGAAATACTTGGTTTTTTATTATCGAATGCAATTTATTTCATAGTTTTCAATGTCAATTTATATAATTGTAAGAACATTTTTGTCTATAAAGACTTGTACATTATTTTCCTATTTTTAATTTAAATAATTGGAAAATAAAATTTTATAATACCAAAAATGTCTGAATTTAAATTAGTGTTATCATAGATCCAACAAAATTTAAAAAATGTTTAAAAATTATTTATGACAAATTTATTTTATCAAAAGACAAAAAAAGTTGTACATTGTATAAGTTGTATACAATACGTTTATTATCAATTTTTAATACTTGTTTCTTTATGAAGCACATTGACTCATGTTTAATGAGTACCAATGTACAAACTTGTATCATAAAACACGTGTTTTCCAGATGCCGCCATTTAAAAACTGCGTGTCAATGTACACTTTCTTCTAGGGTTTTTGCGGTGTACAATATTTTCTTAGCGCTCATGCTATAACCACGCGAGTCAAAATTCTCATATACATCAAGTCAATAAACTCAGGTGTATGAGAATTACTCATTCGTATACAGTTAAAACTCCACAAAGAATTACTAATAAAAAGGAAAATTCTTTCAAAGAACAAGCTTCTTTAATTGTACAATACCTTATTTAACACCGAATAAAAATCAAATTGTAAAGATTTTGCATCCTGTTCTTCATATGCTATTAGATTTTTAATTAACAATTTTCAGTAAATAGATGCACTAATGAAAAGAAAATTTCCTTTTACACATCAGGCGAAACATTATAAACCTGCTAGAATTTTTATAATTCACCCCAGTAGTAATTGAAACTAATTTTAAGATGTTAACATTTATTTTAAATTGAATTTTCTTTTTTGACATAAATTTAATAATGAGAACCTATCATTCAATAATTAAAAGAAGCCTTTTGCTTTTTGAATTTTTGACTTTACTCTCTTTCTAAATTTACACTTTATACCTTTCTTTTTTTTTTTTTTTGCCTGGAATTAAAATTTGTTATTATGATAGCAAAATATAAATAATCATTACTTGTTTTTCATTCATCGCTCTCCTAGTTGTTTAATGGATCATTTGAAAAATATACTAAAAATCGTGCAAAAAAGTAACAGACAATATGGCACTTTATTTAATGGGAATTAATTTCAAATCTGGATTTTCCATGAAATTTTTACCTCTATAACGTCTTGGCCTATACTAGACGTATAACGGCTTCAAGAAGAGGGCCACTTTCAGATTCATGGGAATATTTTAATTTTTATTTACAAGTATTATATACATATATACAGAACTCTATTTACAAAATAAAAAATGAAAATTAAAGATAATTTGATTCACAAATTCAGTTCACTCAAAGGACATAGATTTTCAGAATTCTCGAGTCTACGACGAATCTAATGCACTGGTCTGCGGCAGACCTTGGTTACACAGCGTGGTGCACAAAACCACAAGGGGCTCCCTTTGTAAACAGGCGGAAATATATATTTGTCAAATAGTATACATTTCTCTCTCTCCTGGAAATGAAATGCCAAAACTGCTACAAATCTGTAGCAGGAAAAATTCTACACCTCTGTATATTTTGCGATTTGCTTGTACCAATGGAGTGCTTTTTTTCCCCATAGCCCCCAGTCAAGGTCATTGGTTTGGTTTGGTTTTCAACATTACTTTACAATCCTCCTCCTGATATTCTGAAGTACTTCATCGGATTATCATGAAATAAAATACATTTAATTGGTGATTCGATAAACAAAATATGTCTTCCATTGACATGTTTTAAAATTATAGTAAACATTAAATGTTTGTCCACTGCATTTCACCGTACCTTATAGATCACTTTATTGATTATGGCAATTATTTTCACCCTATAGTGAATTTAATATAAAATGCTTTAATTTATCAAAATATTGACATTTATATCATTTTATCAATCCTGAATTGTTTGATCATATCAATATAAGAACACAAATATTTTTAAGTGCAGGATAACTCACACTGAGGTCAATAACAAGTGAAGTGATATCACGTTCTTGGTATGTTATGTTTACTGAAATAAACTACTTCCCCATTTTTATAACAGCAAAAATTAAAACTTATAAACTTTCCTTGTGTTAGTAAAATAAGCCAGATAGGCATTGTAATTTGAACATTATTACTCAGGTAACCCATTTTCGACATTTATGACAAAGTAACTCATTTTATTTGCTATTTAAAATTATTTATTTTCGAATGTTACAAAAGCTGTAATAAAATCCCTCTGAAGGCATTATACTTGTTTCGGACACAGTCATACGTTGCTTTATCAGGTGTTGCCTTTTTTTGAAACGAGATTTTTACAATAGGGAAATGTACACATCTTGTTATGAACAACACACGTGTCACGTTTCATAAATAAGAAAAAAGGCAATAGGCTATTAAACTGCCTTTAGGGCTATTTTATACTGATTAACATTAAAGGGTGCTCAATTTTTTTTTTGAACAAAATGTATAAAAGAATGAAAATATAAATTAAGTACATTATGTATCAAAATTTAATAGCGATATTTTTAAGTAAAGAATAAGAACGTTACTCTAATCTGTAGATTAATTTATATTAATAAATTAGTGTGACTTAACATTGAAACTTATAATACAAGTTTAGAAAAATATATATTTAGAAAAAAAAATAAAAGATATTGAGAAACGTAAGTTTATTTCGTTTTAATTTCAGCTGATAATGCTGCAGAAAATACTGTAATTGAGGCATATTAATGCTTTATTCATGGACCAAACCCATTTTAAGTAAAAGGATTATTGTTAAAAATATAACAGTTTGAACATATTGAAATAACAAACCTTTGAAAAAGATAATAAGTTTCAGACATTCAGCTTTAATATTAATATAATTAAATATAATAGTTACTACAAAAATTTTTAAATTAAAGTTTACAGTATTTTCATATTATATCTGTTTATTAGAGTCCTATGACAATGTCTTATATCAATCAATGTCACAAAGGAAGGGATCTCCTGATTTGTGACTCACTTGTAATGCAGACACAGGAGGACTCAGCTTCACATCAGCTGGCCAAGGCTATTGTAATCATTGTTTTCAGAAATGACCAAACTAGATGGCAATTGTAATATCTGGAGGGTGTTTTTCCTGCTTCTCCCATACAGAAGCACAAAAGTGCGGAAGTTACCATACATGTCCTCCTGAAAAGCAATGCCTCACTCCATCGCCTGTCGGTGGGCTGTTTGTGGTATACAAAATTGAAACAATATGGCTTTTATATGCACAGCAACAACAAATGATTGATCGATTCGATTGAAGCATACCAGTATCAACCAATGAGATTGTCTTCTATTATTTTATCTTTATTGTTAACTTCAAGGGAAATATGACATGGTGTTTCTCAGATTTATATAAGCTAAAATTAAATTTGCCTTCTACTTAATGTCCTGCTATTAATGTAATAGAAGCAGCAGTAATGTAAGCAGTTATTGCAATAGAATATTGGAAAAACGCTCAGATATGGTAGAGAGTTGTTTAAATCGTAGCTGAAAATGATTTGATGGCATTGATCATCATTTTAAAATTTTGTGTATATATCGCTATGAGAATTCGGAGCTCTTCAAAATAAAATTTATGTATGGGACTGTAAAACAGAAATGTGACAGATATTTGAAGGACATGTCATCGGAACTTCTTTCTATGTTACTCAAGCTGTTTACAGCCGAATGTGATTCCAGCATGATGGTACTCCAACTTATTTCAACGGAAAAGTCAGAAATTCCACAACTCTACTTATGGTTCACATTAGATTAGATGGAGTTGGACCTGTTCCTCGGCCACCACGATCACTAGATCTAACATGCGTAATTATGTTTCTTCTAGTAGCACATTAAGTATTTGATATACAAAAGTTCTATCGATTCCGATGAAGATCTAGAAGTCAGTTGCTGCTTAAAAAGTTCGTGACATGCCTGAGAATTTTGCTAATATACACCTATCTATGCGCTACCGTTGTAAATCTTCTATTAATGTTGGTTCTTCTAGAACCTATGGTAAAAATTGTTAAGGTTTCTTTTGACTTTGATCTGTTTTTTTTCCTTCTTTTACTTACTTGTTGTTTTTACGTGTTAGCACTTACGCTTCATTTCCGCTCACATATTCTGTTACAAAATATACTTATCACAATCCCTGTATCTGCCTTTATATTTTTACCAGATATTTTTACTAGATATTTAAAGATACTTCTCATACATAAAAATATAAAAAATATTAGAGAAACCTGATTGAAAAGTAATGAGATAAACGAAGAAAAAGTAAATCTAGTATAAACTGAAGCATGTTTTAAAAAGTATTTTTGCAGACAATTCAATGATATTGTAACTCTACAAATGAGACGTATTTAAATTTGTTTAATATCTCGGACTCTCTGGCTAATAATAATAATAATATTATTAATAAACTATTCATTTGTATCACTAAGTTAAATAAAAATAATTCATTACAATTACTAAAAATTAATTAATCCAACTAAAATTTAATTATTGTCAATTACTGGAAAAGGAATTCATTAGCTAGATAGTTTAAATAATGAAAATAAAAATATTCAATTGTGCCAAATTATCTCCATTCAATCATAAAAAACATTGTAGACTTTTAATTTAAAGTTAACAAGCACTATTAAGGAAAGAATTTCTGATGTCGCTAAATTTGCTACATAAATATGTTCTATTTCAAATTCTATCTCCAAATAACATTCACAGAACCCCTTCTTACTTACTTCCCAAAACTAGTCAAAATGCTCGTAATTCTCAGTCAAAATTAGAAATACCCATGTTAATTAGGAGATGCAAGGGCATGGAATGTAATAAATAAAGCTAGATTAACTGCTTAATCAGAGGGTGGAAATTGTTTGTATCATATCTCTTGACAATATGTTAGAACTGTTTGAAGAAGAATTGGTTGGAGTTCATGTAATGAGAAAAGTCGCTTAACATTTCTTTGAACTTAATAATGTCTATCGACTTTTTGGATTTAATTACGAAGCATTAACGTTTTAATTGAATCTCAACAGACTTGAATAGCATTAGAAAAGCTTCAACATCTAGTCAATGGTACCAAATCATGCATATCAACTAATTATGAAAAGACAATTAAATTTTTAATCAACCTCTTCAATGTATCTATAAAACATTATTTTCACTGTAATTATTAAAATTAGCTTTGTATATATATTCCTTTGAACAGCAGCTATATGTGATTTAAAATTCACATGGCTTTAATTTTAATCATTTGCGCTTTTATAAAACATATACCTAACTGTTAAGATAATTAAAATTGTACTTGCTTTTAACTCTTGGCTTGAAAATATTTCAGTAGAAACGAATTTTGAACTCGGTGACCTTTTACTAGTATTTGAATTGTATGCTATATCCTTGCAATAACAAAATAAATAGAAAAAGCTCTGATTTAATTTATAAAAGTAAATACAAATTGTAGATATTTTTTGTTTTTATATTACCTCATGCATATTTTATATCGACGCAACACCGAATTTTATTTCAAATTTAAAGTATATTTCAAATATTACTTTTCATCCTTAAACAAAAATTAATAGTTAAAAGATTTTAACTTCAAATTTTTAAAATTTCCAGAAAACAGGAGAATTGAAAGTAGGATTATCGTAAGATTTTCAATAAAACTTGTCACAGCTGGTTTTGAAGCTTGCAAATCCTTTTAGTTTTTACACCATTTTAAAATGTAAAAGTTTAACAACGAAAATAGCAAAAGCCACAAAAATTTGATTCAATCTTTGTAGTTAGACTTGCATTCAGTAAACTTTATACTGCAGGATGCAGACCATAATTATTAAAAATACAATTAGACTAAAATAACTACAAATATATAAAATATATCGCCAAAAAATTAAAAAAAAAAAATAAATAAATGAAAAGTATTCAAGAACGTTTTCTTTTGCCACGTTTCTTCTTTTAAAACGTTAAAGTTAACGGTCCACTTCCACCATAAGATTACTCTTTATGTGACAGAAAGAGCACGATGCTTTTTGTAAAAGCGTATTTTTTCCTATATGTTTATCCACTTGGAAACGTGAGTTGAATTAAAAAGAGATGTAGATAATGTTCTTTTACCCTACATTTGAGAATTAGAGAGGGTTTCACAAACTACCACTTACAAAATGAGATACCTCGAGGAAGCTTTTACATTTTATTTTAGCAACTATTAGAGTAATGGTAATGGTAAAAGCTATATTTAGATGTTTAGTTTTTGCAGAAGGTTACTTCGAGCGTTTGTTTAATTTTTGTTAGTAGAAAGCGTTTCCGACAAACCATAATATTTATTGTAGAAAACAGTTTTGCTACAACCTTGCTGTGTTATGTTTCATATTAATGAAAGGAAAAGTTGTCGAATGTAATCATTATACACGCTTCTTAATTATTATACTAATGGTAGAAGAGCCGTAATGTGAATGCTATAATACATAAAAACGAATATTCAGGAAAAATTAGAAACAAAATTAATAAGCTAATTGATCGGAGAAACTATTCGAATAATGTGATGTTATTTGCTTTCATAAATTAGCAATTCAAAAGAAGTTATAAATATTAATTATAAAATAAAAAAAAAATAACATTCATAGAATATATATTTCCTAAGATCTTTTTTTGTTAAATAGAAAGAACTCAAAGCAGTTGTTATTCATTGTTCCAAAATGGAATTCTGTATTTTGATTAGCAAAATTCATATTCCCTAAATATTTACACCCAACAGTATTCAGAGCGTTGATAGGTGCACTAATTGTTACAGTTATCGATATTACTATAGACAAAATCAAAAGCTTTTTATTGTTTCAGTAAATCCTAACATAATTGCACAGTAAAGAAATTGAAGCACATAGAGTGGAAATTACACACATTTATATTATATATGACATGTGTACTTTATACTGGTACTATAATATACAGGCTTACATCTACTACATAGACACTTTTCGAAAGTATCTATAAAGTAGATTAAAACCTGTATTTTTCATATTCTTATTCAGCAAATATAAAAAAAAAGAAAAGAAAAACATTCACACACTTTTTAAAGACCTTATAATATTAATTACATATGATAGGAAAAAATTATATAATTCAAGTATAATTAAGCTTAATAAATTTTAAAATGAATTTAAATATAAGAACTAAACAAGCCTCATCTAAATCTCCTCTACACCAGCATTGTGTAAACAAACAGTGATTGAATTTTTCTCCTCGTGACAGTCATATTGTTGGATAAGAACTTACATAATCATTGTTACATGGGTGGGTACAAGGTCATAATCCTGACTCTGCAATTGAACACAGTCTAAGAATAACAAACGATTTATTCAGTGATACCCAACATAAATTTCGACTGAATAGTTCCCAACAATATTTTCGGAAACTTATCAGTTCTGAATGAAAAATGCTCTCATATTTTCAATGAAATTCATCACTCATTTTATTTTACACAGTCATTATGCGTCAATTCATATGAACTTACTTTAAAATATTCAATTGTATAAAAATATATTCTATAAGATTTATTTTCACTACTTTAACGTGATTGCTTTTATTTATAGTTATAATAGTATATCTTGGTTTCAATGTTAAATCCAAGAAAAACAAAATATTGCGGTTAATATGTTGTTTTTGGCATAGAATGGGGTTTAAATTCTTTTTTTTTTTTCAATTAATCTACTATTACCATTTTAGTAATGAAAGAAATGAGAGATCGGATAGATTCAAGAAATAATTGCTTCGAAAAGTTTGTGAGTTTTTTTATTATTCATTGGTTTTGTTTGTGTTAGAATAAAATACTCTATCTTTTAACGACTATTGATTTCAATTACTTATTTATTTTTCTCCATAATTTTTTTCTTTGATAATTAATTAATTTTGCTACTTTCTTAATGATTTATCAGGTAACAATATTTACTTGATGTTTCTCCCCATATCGTTGAATTTAGTTCCAAAATTATAAAATTGTGATATTTAAAAAAATTAACAACAGGAATAAAATGGCGAATAAACTTAAAGATGAATGCTTTTATACTTTTGAAAACTCAAATTATAGAATTCTTTCTGCATGTATAATAAAAATTTATTGTATTTAATAAACAATATTATCTATGTCAAGAAATATTTTATTAAAACCAATGAAAAATAATTTTTTGGAAGAAATTTATTAAAAAAAATTATTTCATCAAGAGAAAGCTATGAAACTTAACGTATAGCACATATGTTTTGATAATGGATGGCTTGACAAAGTCGAATATTAAAAATTGCATTTTATGCGAAATAATCTACCATCGAAAAATATTTCCAAAATTAGTCAGTATATTTCCCTTGCCTGTGGCCATAATCGACTGGATCGCATTAAAGAACAATGCTTTGTGAGAAATTTTAATATACTTAACACTAGTAATGACACTATTCATCACAGGATTGTATAAAAAAAAATCCCACAATTCATAATCAAAATAAATATTACTGAAAAATCTCACAATTCATACTCAAAAATAAAATTATAGAAAAATCCCACAATTCATACCCAAAAATAAATATTACAGAAAAATCCACAATTCATACTCAAAAATAAATATTACAGAAAAATCACAATTCATACTCAAAAATAAATATTACAGAAAAATCCCACAATTCATACCCAAAAACAAATATTACAGAAAAATCCCACAATTCATACCCAAAAACAAATATTACAAAAAAATCCCACAATTGATACCCAAAAATTAATATTACAGAAAAATCCCACTATTCATACCCAAAAATAAATATAACAGAAAAATCCCACAATTCATACCCAAAAATAAATATTACAGAAAAATCCCACAATTCATACTCAAAAATAAATATTGTGTTTTTAATTGTGATAATAAAATGTTATCAATTGAAAACTGTATGCTTTTAAAAGGAGAGACCATTCGAGGTTTCCTTGACATCTACTGTACTTCTTTATTTTTAACCCTCGAGCACATTTGTCTTTTTGTAATTGAGTTATCCGAGTTTCATTATTTGAAAGCAACCGCATGTAGAGGTGTGTTTTCTGTAATTGGGAATAGAAGGTTCACTTTATACTAAAATTAAGGGAAGTTTTTGTCTGATCAGCAACTAAAAAAAATCTGGATTAGTTTTCTCGTTTAACATTTAAATTGAAAGAATTCCTTAATTTAATTCAGCTAACATAATAATTTTAATAAGGAATTAAATATTTCATTCTACACTTATTTTGTGCAATTTACATAGAACTTACCAAGTATGATAAATTTTAATTTTAACAGGCTTAGTTTTACGGATAAATATACAATTGCAAAAAATACATTCTTCTTACAAGTTTTTTTACAGTGAATTAATTCTATTAAGGAATGAGAAATTTTTCCTATCTGTGTGATGAATAATTCATGAGATGCTGCACAATTTTATCTTTAATATCCATTTTAATTCTAAATTAAATTTTAGAAATGCAGAAAAATAAATTTGCAAACAAAACAAGAATTAATGAAAAATTTAGTGTAAGTATTTCATAACGTCTTACTTTATAATTTAACAAAATAAACGTTTCAAAAAATTAAGAATAACTATTATAATTCAACAAAAGAAAATAAATATATTTCTCTCAAAGTTTAATTAACAAAAGCTTTCATTATAAAATATTATATCACAACAGTAAACAAGAGATGAGGTTAAAATACTCTATTATTACGAAATACGAATAACAAATATATTCTCCTTTTTTATGGTATATTTTCCATACATAAAACAAAATATAATTGTCAAATGAAATATTGTTGGATTCATATCATTTCAATTTGACCAGGATCTCTTTGATCTTTTTAAAAAGAATATTAACGAAAGGCAGCTGATTAATGAAACAAATAACATATGCCATCTTACCTTTCTGCAAAACATTTCCCGCAAATTTTCCATTAAAAGTAGGAGTAAGTGCTGTGAGTGGTCCTCTCAAGGATGGCTGAAGGGCAGCCTTGGAATCAGATCGAGAGCGACCTCGAGACATAATCATCACATGGAATTTACCAAAACACTTTGAATATGGAACAGTCAGTGCTCAGACTTGTAAACATTTCCAGTCACTGAATGTTTACGGAAATGGTTTCAACAAATCTGTATTTTAACGAATGATGTGGTGTAAGCAATTTGAAAACGTCAAGCATGAAAAATAATTTAATATCTCATCTTGGTAATAAGTATAAAAATAACGAAATTTTGTACCATATAAAAAATGTACACAAATTTTTATACTGCTTTCTTGTGAGAGAATAGTCTACAGAGATTTCAAATATTGCTATATTTATCAATATATTATTTTGCTTTTTATTTCATTTTTGACCAAAATTGTATTTAAGATTTATGAATGATGCGAAATCACAACAAATATTTTTCTTAATGATCCGTTGCAGAATTTCAGATTACTTGATAATGCACTATAGTAGATTGTAAACAATAAATCTTGACATAAATAGTGGTGAACTTCATTTCACGTTATATCACAGTATTATAGAATTTATACAGGCAAATAATATATCACAGATTTAGAAAAAAATTCAAATAAATTTTTTCTACGAAGTTTTCAATTTATGCGGTGCAATTTAAATCTTGGATTTGCTTGATTAATGTACAAAAATATCTTGCCGGCTTTTCAAACTTTCAGGTAAGAACCAACGCCTTACCATAGAACACTTCAAAAATTCACTGATTAGACCATTTCAATCCAGAATTTTGACATTTGGGTACTTTTCAATTTTCCTTCAGCAAATTTCATATAACAAAGTAGATTCCTTTTACTGTGTTTTCTTTAACTTGAATTCACATCTTATAGAACTATTATTTGGATCAAATTTAAAAAAGACTTGATCAAAATACTCGATAATTTTTAAATCTCACTAATTTAAAACATTTAAATGGCTACAGAGATAGTAGCAGTTAATAAGTAATAAATCCGTGCACTTTGAGGAATTCTATTTCCAACACATTTTCAACGGCTCCATCGAAATCTAAATGATCGACAACACGTTAATAACGAAATAGAATGTGAAAACAGTCAGAGGATTGTGAAGGCAACACGCGAACTGAACACTGAGAGCCAGAATGTGCACCTGTTGTTTAAGCACCATAAAGGACATGCGACTGTTGGAAAAATTCAGTATCTTCTGCTAGTATCTCACGCTAGGCAAGGAGAACCTTGTTCTGGTGATTCAGGCTTGCTCGTCAACAGGTGGAGGTGACGTCATGAGATGTGATTGTTACCATGGCATGTCGGTTGGCTCTTAATAGAACTTTCATATTAGAAAGGGTAGTTTATAATAGAGACTGAAACATGTATTGCAATGTTTCCCTTTATAGAAAATCGCGTGGTTTCTGTTTTATAATAGACTCCATTTATTTAAGTCACTATAATTTAGTAATGAATTATAAAAAGATAATTAGTAAAATGCGATTGAAATTTGACAAGTCTTTTATATATTTTCTAAATTAGTATTTCATTCATTTAAATTTTTTTAAACTTCCATTTAATATTAATTTGTCTTAAAATAATCACCTATTTCTTTTGAATTCGTATTTCCAACAAAGCAGCTATTTTTATGTCAAATATTATTATTATACAAGAAATAATTACAATTCACGATATTATAGGCAAGACATCATAATTAGAATAAATTCATATGTAGACTATATTTGTAAAATTTGAAATTTACACCCAAAAATCAATATCCAATGAATAAAATATTATTATTAAAACTGCAGAAAAATGTAAAAATTTATCCAATTCAGTCAATTCTATAACTTAAAAAATAGTGTATAGTATAGAAATAAATATCACCGATATTTAGAAAATCAATTTATTTCACCAAGATTATTATTCTCTTTTTACCATCTTCAAAATATTAAATTTTATTAAACGCGTTAACATCAGCGACACAGAATTGCATTTAAAAACGCAAATGAGATATTAAATGGGTTTTAGATTCAATAAACTAAACAAAATATTTTCAGTGGGAAAGAAAATATTTTTAAATATTTAAATCAGTAATAATAGAGTAAAAATATGAAATATGTTTTTATTGAATAAACTATATTTTAAAAATCAAATTAAAATTAAAATAAAAAAGTGAACGAAGATTATATTTTTAAAAATGAATAAAATTTTCTTTGTATATAATACAAAATTTTTCCTTTCATATAATTTGACAAATGTAATTTATTTGAAGAAAAAAACTGCATTTTCTTCAAGTAAACAAAACGTTATTTTAGTTGCTCTAATCTTAAAGCATTTGACTGAATAATTCATGAAAATTGGTATTAGACAAAAACATGTTATAGATAATTATTTTGATATAGAATCCAGATGTATAGCAGATTTTATATTCGCAGCATATTTAATGTGTTATACACAATTTTTAAATACATGAAATTGTACTAAATTTAAGTATTATGGTAATTTATTGGATATTAACCAAATTTCCATAAGTAAAAAAATCATTTGACTTATACAAAACATTAAAACATGTAGGATATGAACAAATATCAACTTGCCTCACCAAAAAACATTTATCAACTTGCATCACCAAGAAAACATTTATCAACTTGCATCACCAAGAAAACAATTATCAACTTGCATCACCAAGAAAACAATTATCAACTTGCATCACCAAGAAAACAATTATCAACTTGCATCACCAAGAAAACAATTATCAACTTGCATCACCAAGAAAACAATTATCAACTTGCATCACCAAGAAAACAATTATCAACTTGCATCACCAAGAAAACAATTATCAACTTGCATCACCAAGAAAACAATTATCAACTTGCATCACCAAGAAAACAATTATCAACTTGCATCACCAAGAAAACAATTATCAACTTGCATCACCAAGAAAACAATTATCAACTTGCATCACCAAGAAAACAATTATCAACTTGCATCACCAAGAAAACAATTATCAACTTGCATCACCAAGAAAAACAATTATCAACTTGCATCACCAAGAAAACAACTATCAACTTGCATCACCAAGAAAACAACTATCAACTTGCATCACCAAGAAAACAATTATCAACTTGCATCACCAAGAAAACAATTATCAACTTGCATCACCAAGAAAACAATTATCAACTTGCATCACCAAGAAAACAATTATCAACTTGCATCACCAAGAAAACAATTATCAACTTGCATCACCAAGAAAACAATTATCAACTTGCATCACCAAGAAAACAATTATCAACTTGCATCACCAAGAAAACAATTATCAACTTGCATCACCAAGAAAACAATTATCAACTTGCATCACCAAGAAAACAATTGAAACTGCATCACCACATAAGATGTTCTTTACTTGCATTCCTTACAAGTAGTAAATGAGGAACATCAATAAAACTGATAGTAAAAATATCTTATTGATGATCCCATACAACTCACTTTGATGAATGATGTCTTGAAAACAATAAAATATGCCATACCATATAAAATAGATGGCAAATGGGTAAAACAATGGTATTATGTTATCAATTGCATGTGGAATTTAAGTTCAAACTAATCTAATCTTATTAAAAAAACAATGTGCCGTTCTTTAAAACTGTTTCATCAACTTCAATATTCGTATATGGTTATCCAAAATTACAAAAAAAATTGGCTTCATTTAGCACCTAAAGACAATTAAGCTTCTGGGTTTTTAAATAATTCTTATTGACACTTTACAAAAAAGAAGTTATTATGGTGCACAAGAAAACATTTTATTCAATAAAAATGTTCTTATATGCTATGAATCTCTTAGAATGAAAATTGATTTGAAAAAGACAGTGTTAATTCTTTCTTTATTGGATAACTGAAAAAAAAAATCAAAAATAAAACAAGTTTAATTTTCCCATTAAAGTAAATATTGGTTTAATATCAAAATACTTAAAATTTATTTATATAAGAACGTTGAAAATAGAGGCTATATAAAAATGAGATCGTGAAGGAAATAATGTTTTTTTATCTTTCTTTTCTGTTCTTTTTTTTAATGTTTTGACGTAAAATATCTATAAATAAAATATTTTTTTGAAGATTTTAAGTAATCAAAGTATTATTTTTAATTGAAGTATCAACTTTGTAGGTATTTATGTTTGCATTGTTTTTATGACGAGATTTTAAATATTGTATATAAATATCAATATTAATTATTAAATTTTAATATTTTACTAATAACATATGAAGAGAAAATATTTTTATGTTACTAAGCTGGAAAATATGGCATTAGTTGTGGTTCAGTAACCTATAAATTACATAAATGTGGTAAATTACAAATTTTGGTTGTTTAATTTATAAAATAATGCTTATAATTAATTTAAAAGGACATTATATATATATATTTAAAATATACATATATATATATATATATATATATATATAATATTATATATAAATAATTTAAATAAAAGAAATTCAAAAATTTTGATATTATTAAATGAATTATTTATTTTAGTGGAAAACAAACGAAACGAAGTATCTAATATTTGTTCGTCTAATATAATTACCAATTTATCAATTACATAATAAAATGAAATTTAAAAATTAGAAGATAAATCAGATTTTTGAATATATTTTAAAATACCAAATATTTTGTAAATAACAAAACGGTAAAAATTCCAGGAAATATGTAAAGTAATGCATTTCAGATATTCAAAAAATATTAGGTTCGGAAACATGGCAAAAATATTTATGAGTCTTTTAGAAGAATATAGCGAAAAACATCCACATTTCGTGAACAACTACAATAGTGCATGAGAATATTTAATGTATTTGAAAAACATATTTGAAATTTAAATTCAATAAAAAGAAGCAAAGCGCTTAAATTTGAATTTTATTTAAACAGAATTCAAATATTAAAGAGAACAGATTCTGAATTCTGAAACTGATTTATTTTGTTACAGAAAGAAGTCTTAAAGTTTAAAAGAAAATCGATAAAAAAGAAATTTCGAGCTATATTTTTAGATAGTCTTTTAAAATTAAAGCTTCCCCAAGAAACTGTTGCTAACGAAAAACACTTCTTCTAAAAATCTTCGCACCAATCATCATTAAATAAATATTGATCTCTGTTTTCTGGGTTGTTTGTAAAAAAAATACCATATTTACAATGAGGATTGGTGTTACCAATTTGATTTTTATTTAAACAGAATTCAAATATTAAACAGAACAGTTTCTTAATCTTGATGCCGATTTATTTTGTTACAAAAGACGTCTTAAAGTTGAAAGAAAATCGATAAAAAAGAAGTTCAGAGCAAAACTTGTTCTAGATATTCTTTTGAAATTAACACTTTTCAAGAAATTGTTGCTAACGAAAAACACTTTCAAAAACTCTTCGCACCAATCATGATTAAATATATATTGATCTCTATTTTCTGGGTTGTTTGTAAAAAAAATAACACCAATCCACATTGCAAATATGGTATCAATCTGATTTTTATTTAAACAGAATTCAAATATTAAAGTGAACAGATTCTGAATCTTGAAGCTGATATATTTTGTTACAAAAGATGTCTTAAAGTAAGAAGTAAAAAAGTAAAAAAGAAGTGTCGAAAAAAAAAAGTTCAAGCAAAACCTGTTTAGATATTTTTTTAAAATTAAAACCTCCTGAAGAAACTATTGTAACGAAAATCTTCTTCCAAAAAAGAAATTCATTAAATAAATATTGATTTTCAAAAAAAAAATAACTTGTTTAGATATTTTTTAAAAAGTTAAAACATCTTGAAGCCAAAAGATGTCTTAAAGTAAGAAGTAAGAAATAGAAAAGTAAAATAAGAAGTGCTGTTTCAGCTAAAACTTGAAAATATTTTTAGAAAGTTAAAAACTCCCCAATAAACTCTAACGAAAAACACTTCTTCCAAAAATCTTCAATCATCATTAAATAAATATTGATCTCTATTTTCTGGGTTCTTTGAAAAAAACCTACCATATTTACAATGTTTGTCACCGTATTTACCAGTTCAACGCCATTCTTTTGCGAGCAAACTTCTCAAGTGAGAGTGTTGGTGACGCGGAAAAGTAGCAGGTGGTTGCTGCCGGAAAAGGGATCAGGTCGTTACTCTGAATTATTTCTGAGAGAGAATGGCGGAAATGCGGAGAATTTGCACCGATCAGGGTGGTTGTTTTTGCCTTCACACTACCCCTGCATCGCCAGAAAAACGATAGAAAGGCTGACACATTTTTGGAGCCAGCACATAAGTCATCCATAATTGGATACCAGAGTACATTCATGTTTTTCTCGCCATTGCTGGATATAATCTCATTATTTTTTTTGAGATTATTTATTTTAAGGGGAATAATATCATATTCACGTAATATTGATTTGAAGGTGATAATACAGAAGTATTTTAAGATACATAAATTTTCATTCATAGCTTTTTATAATATTTGAAAAATTTAACAAAAGCTAAAATATTAGGTTGAATTTATTATTTAAATTTTATTCTTTTAATTGTTTAATCTATCTGTCATGATTTTAAAATATTATAGGCTATTTAAGGCTATAAAAAAAAGGCTTTTATAGGCTATTTAAATATCAAATGTATTAGAAATTTATTATTTTATTTTTACAAAAAAAAAAAAAAAAAAAAAAAAAAAGCTTAGTCAGTGATAATTTTTTTTCATAGCAATGTTATACTATAGAATATCTCTCTTACAGACTATCTGCTGAATTTTTGTAGACCTTTTCGAGTTTTTGGAGTAGTAAAAGTGAAATTACATTGAGAATGTGCTTTATGGGTAATCCCTTCATAACACATTTTTTAATTCATGTAAAGTTATCAACATGATTATTCTTCTGCGCAGTAAAGATGTAAAAATAAACAGAAGGATTCGAAGAGAAAGTTTTTAATACTGTGTTAATCAGATTTTTTTTTATATATTAATATTTTGATTTGCAATTTAAATAAAATTTGTATGAATTATAATAATGATCGTCTAAATAAAAGTTAACATTCCTACTAATATATTCAATAGATATGTCTAATTTGTTGAATTTATTAGTTGATATAAAATATTTTTTGAACTTTTAAAGTTTATACAATTTTTATGTGTTCAATATTACAAAATTTAGGAAAACTAATTTATTTTTTTCAAAAACTTGCTTACAGACTAATTAATTTAGATGATTTCTTAAAAAAAATATCAAAATATTTATCAGTCGAAGAATTTTATTATTTTTTTCTTTTAGATAAATTGTTTTAAAAATAATGTAAGTTCATTCTGTTTAAATAAAATTATATACTAATTCATAATGCTCGAAATCTTCTATCAGTTATTTTATTGAAGTGTTAAAGAAATATTTTATTTTCCTTCTAATAGAATTGCAGCTAAACTACTAAAAGAATTTAATAGTTTTCTTAAAATTTCTGTAAAGATTTCATTCTTCTGAAAATAATGTAATGTGAAACTGAAATCAAAAATAAATAAAATAAAATTTATCGCTTTTAAAAAAAATTGTTAAAGTATTTTTAAGAATCAAATCTAAAGTTGAGGAAGCTGAAAACATGCTTTTAAGAAAAGATGCCTTTATTTTAAATGGTAAGAAAGGAATTATAATCAGAAATATATATTGTTTCTTAAAAATACTTTCACAATTTTTTTTTAAAGTGCTAAATTTAATTTAATTTAATTTTGATTTTAGTTTCACGTTAAATTTTTTGGAAGAATGAAATACTTGCAGAAATTTTAAGACAACTGTTAAATTCTGTTAATAGTTTAGTTGCAATTCTATTAGAAGAAAATAAAAATTTTCATTAATACTTTAATAATAACTAATGAAAACTCAAGTATTATGAATCAGTATAAAATTTATTCAAAACGAGTGAATTTGCATTATTTTTAAATAATTTTATCTAAAAGAAAAAAATAATAAATAATTTAATATTTTTTAAGCAAATCATCTAAATTTCGAAAATAATCAATAATCAAGTCTTTTTAAAGAAAATAAATTTTCCTGAACTTTATAATATCAAACTCGTAAAAATTTATAAAAACTTTAAAAGTTCAGAAAAATTTTATATTAACTAATAAATTCCATATATTAAACATATCTACCGAACATGATCACCTTCATTCATATAATAATTTTTATAATTCATTCAAATTTTATTTAAATTGCGAATCGAAATGCTATTGCATATATAAAAATCTCTGGGTAACATAATATTGAAAACTTTCTCTATTCAAGTTTTGAAATTTTCATGATTCTGTTTATTTTTGCATCATTACTACGCAGAAGAATAATCATATTAAATAACTTGTCAGGGATTTAAAATTATGTTGTTAAGTGATTGCCCATAAAATAAAACAGCAAATTCTCAATGTAATTTGACTTTTACCATTCCAGAAACTAGAAAAGTCTATAAAAATTATTCAGCAGAGAGTCTATAATATAAAATTGTTATGAAAAATATTATCAATGACTAAACTTCCTTTTTTTTTTTCGGTAAAAAAATAAAAAAATCTAATATATTTGATATTTCACCTTTTTAAATATCCTATAAAAGCAGCGTACATTAATAATACTTTAAAGTCATGACAGATAGATCAGCGAATAGTTCTTTCAATTTAAACCTTGACACACGAATATTCGTGTCCTTGCATTCCAACGTTTTAATGCTTGTAGTTTGTGACTTAAATTGCTTTATTTCTAAAATATTATTTTTTAGTCATTTCTATTTACTTCATACATTTAACACGTAACACAAGTAAAATAATATCGTGCATCTAATTTTTGAACAAATTTGTTATTTTATATAACATTTTATAATATTTAAAAGGAATGTTAGTAAGGCGAATGTAAAAATTGAAGGTATATGAGATTTATAATTTTTAACCAACTCCAATTTCCTCATTTATGACGTTGGCAATAACATAGTAAAATTTTCAGTTAATTTTGTTTTAAAGGTAGTTTTTTTTTTGACGATTTGTTCATATTTTTAATTCTTTAAAATAAAAATTCGGTATATATAATTGACTATTTTATGATTATGAAGAAGTAGCTTTTTAATCAGTTGTGTACAGACGCAAACACCGCTATGTCCAGACCAACATCAGAATGTTACTATAAATTTAATCGACCACTCAGTAGATAATATTTTAAAAATTACACGTTCATTAAAATTTTTATTTTAAGTTTGATAATTACTACATTGATTTAACACTCCATTTGACATTTGCCCATTTATCTAAATTACCGAAAACCAAAATGCAAATTAATCTTACAATTAAATTTAATAGAGATTTTATGTAATTTAAATTAATTAATCTATTGTTAAAAAACAATTTAATCAAATTTAACAATAAAAAAATAACTATGTAATCTGTTTAAAAACAATGAAAACTTTAATTAGATAAGCATAAAAATGTACAATTTTCTTTGCTTTAACATATATCTGCAAAAAACAGTAATCGTTATTTTAAAATTAATTAACATCAATAAGAACTTCTTTATTAATTAAAAAATTATAGTTTACGTTTGACTATTCGAAAATAGTACCAAATAATAAAACGACAGTTAAATAAAACAATGCATTGTGTAACATCCAGCTAAATTTTTCATTTACTTTCTAATGTTGTTTTTTTTTCATAATAAACAACAAAGATTTATTTATATCTAGCTGCTAATATGTTTGGTAAAAACCAATGGCTTCTTTTTGGCAGCATTTTCACTGTGCACAATGAATCCATATGGATATTCGAAAAAATGTCTGTGCAGGACTACTTAAAACAGCTTAGAAGCTAGGAAAAAAGTAATTTAAATGAGCATTTCTAGTGATGAGATTATAGATTTATGTTTATACGAATATTTTTGTAAATAAAATTTGGTTAATTCATGCAGTAGGAAAAAAAAAATAACACAGGCATTAAAGTTCCAGCAAGATTGTAATCATCTACTCAATGGAAAATAGGTTACATAAATAATTTTTACAATGCGAAATTGTTTTTTATTGATTTATTGTTAAATGGGAAAATATAGTATTATTTTCTGGTATTAAATTAAATGCAAAAGATAAATTATATGTACGATTTTTTTCATTTACTACATCACGCAATATTTAATCTGTAAAAGGACTGTTGCATTATATAAAATAAGAAAAGAGCAAAAAAATTAAAAATATATAAAAATGAAAACATCACCCCCAGAAAAAATATTAATTGAAAAAACACAGAACGTGATAATTAGAAAACGAATATAGTAGAGTTTATGATTTTTTAAGGATACACGCAAATTTAGGGTATTAAAGTTATTTTTATTTCTACATATATTTCTTTCATTTTGCAATTTTCTCTTAGTCATAATCGTATGCTTATATTTAGGAAGGCTATCCACATTCGTAATCGCACTATTTCATTAAATAGTGAAATAAAATTTTTTAAAACATACTTGTAAAATGTTTTTTTCTTATCGCCATTTGGTAGACAGCAACATCTAAACCAAGTCCAAGAGCCCGTCTGGTCTCCTGGAAGGAGGAGAAAAGGAGGGGAGGGCAATTTTTGTTGTAGTTGAGCACCTGTAGGTGGAAGTCTGACTTGGCTTCGTGACGCGGTAGGAAGGCAGTGCCTTCCGGAGGGATTTTAGGGGGAACTTCCCCCTATTTGCGTATCTTAAGGGTCTGGTTTGTTTTTGTCGCTCTGCTGTCATTCTGTGCATATTTTGGGCTAATTAGACCGGGAACTACAGTTTAAAGTATATTCGCAACTACTCACAAACATCCATGCTATCTCCAGGATTCGAACCTGGCTTATCTTAAGGGAGAAAACCCGGAACACTTCCAACAAGTAGTCCGACTAACGAGGCAAGATGCTGAACATTACAAACGGCATCCAGTCTCCTCATTTTTGAAAGAATGTCACCAATGCCGTCAGCGGATTGAACCTCTGCCCTAATGCTCACCAGCGACGCGCGTTGCCACCAATCGAATCGAGCACGAGTGTAAAGTGTTGTTTATACGAATGAATTATTATTGGTAAGTGAATTAATGCATTACAAATAAATATTTTCTTTATTCTAAGAAAAAAAATAAAGTTTTACGAATTATGTAAACTGCATTGAACAAGAAAATAAGCACGTTTCTTAAATTTTCATCTTGTTGAATAGGGAATTATAAAAGGGATTTCGAATGACATAAAAAAAATCACAATATTATACAATTTAATACCAATCAAACTGAAAAAAAAAGATTAAAAAAAATAACTATATCAAATGGATTCTTCTATTTGGAATATTCATTCAACATATGTTTGTCTTAAGAATTTATTTTAAAAATTAGCTTTTCATGATAAAAGTTTCCTATCATAGAGAAAATCACATTTAAAAAAATGTATTTTTATTATAAAAAATATACTATTCGATACAAAAATATGAAAATATAGCAATCGATAAAATTACCATATTTTCTTGTTGTTCATCCTTTACAACAATAAGGTATAGTAGTTGTTTTTTTCAAAAAATAATCTTTTAAAACATTTAAAGATATTACAATGCTAGCAGATCAAGTGTATTTATTTAAATAAAAGGGCTTACCATATTAAATTATTTTGCTGGCATTTAGAAGATTAAATTAAATTCTAAACAAAAGTAAAAATATAATTAAGTATTTGTTTTAAACAAAATATTTAAAACATGAACTAAATTTATTAAACATTTCTAAGCAAATAAAAAATGTATTGTGTACTAATTTGTAAACACAACAAATAGGAAAATGTAAATTTTTAAGCATGCACAAAATATTTTTAAACTACAAATTATTGCATATTTAATGCCCCTAAGGGTTTTTTACTTTATTTATATTAATAACAAAGAAAAGGATTAGATAGGCATTTTGATAACTAGTATCAGCATCTTGAGTTATGGCAAATAAAGACGATCCAGTTTATATTATTTCAGTTATTTTTCTAAAGTAGCAGATAAAATTACAAATTAATTATCTTTGGAATCTTTGGTACGTTTAATTCTAATGATTATGAGAGGAGAAGTTTTTAAACATAGTTTTCTTATCAATTCAGTAAAAATTTAAATATTTTAATGAAAACTATTTAAAAGTTGCATTTTCCAATAATTCGTATTTTGTGTGAACGAAACGTACAAAGAAAAACGTACATTAAAAACTTTCGAGCAATTATATTCGTAACATATCATATTTTAAAATATTTTATTTGGTAAAATGGGAGTGTTTCGGAGAAGGATAATTTTCAGAAATTCTTTATTTATTATACAGATAAAAATTTGTGATACTATTAATTATGATGGACCCAAGTTACGTAAGAATTGCTCATTGAATTTTGTAATTATTTATGAAAAAACATCAAAGGTAACAACAAAATAAAAAGAAAGAGGACATTCAACCACACAGGACTGTTCTTGGCTATTACTGAGGAAGTTCAGTCAGTTAAAAAAGACGCTGCTGATGCTCTGCAGTGGATATTGCCAGATAAACGACATTAAAAACTTTGTATCAACCGTATTCGTAATATATAATATTTGAAAATATTTTATTTGGTAAAATGGGAAGGTTTCTGAGAAGGACAATTTTCAGAAATTTCTTTACTTACTATACCGATAGAAATTTCTTATAAACATGATTAAATATTTTTTACAATTTAAATTAAATATTTTAAATTTCTGTATGTGAGAGTACCGAGAAGAGACATTTTAACTGACAATTAATTCAAAAATTAATAATTTTAATTATATTATATATAGTTGGTAAACAATTTTTTTTTCAACATTTTTTCCAAATCAGCAACTATTGCATCAAATATCCTTATGTAACAACTTATCCATGTTTTTTTGCAGTTTAAATTAAATATATTTTTATTATTAAAAATATATTATTCGATAAAAAATATGAAAATATAGCAATCGATAAAATAGGTACCATAAATGCAACTTATGCAAAAGTTGCATTTATTCTCATTTGAGGATTTAAGACAATCGTGAACTTCAGATATAAAAAAAACTTCTAATGCTAAGAATAGAATAATCATTTGAATGGGAATGCACGGCATAAATAAAGTATGACTCGGAAAGAAAAACTCATTGCATAAGTGATTAGTCGTTCTTAGCAAAATGTCAACATGCGAAGGCTCATTACCCATGTATAAGGTTGCTTCGTACGGAGGAAGCATCTACTTAATAGGATTCATTTGTCCAAGGAGCACAATGAGTCCCTTTGTAACGCGCTATATTTGATCTTCCCAATTTTTTCTGGATAATAAACTCCGCCATTCATCATTCGTGCTTCATTGCCAAGAAGAGATTTATGTGTAGCAGATTCATAATTAGGCACATGCAAATTTCAATCTTTTTTTTTTTATTGGTCAGAAATTATTTTAAAGACTAACGATAATGAGTTTCTATTTTTACTTATTGCGGCTAAATTATTATTTTTTCTTTGAAAAAAAAAAAAAAAAAAAAAAAAAAGGATTTGTTTATAGTTTCAAATTATTTAGAAATTGAAATTCTTAATTTTAAATCTTGAACAAAAAAAATTATGGCAAGGGAACTTGATTTTATTGAATATTAAAATATATTTAATAAAAATGTAGCCAATATGTTTTATTATAATGATTTTTAAATTGTATTTATGTGAAATTCATAATTTATTTTCCTTTCGTTTACGTAACGTCAAACCATTTTCATTAAATCCATTCATTGCATAACTTTTTTTTTTTGAGGCATTAAAAATTATCTTTTATATACAGAGCAACAAAATGTAATTTTGTCATAAAATATATAATAAACATGTAATCGATGCTTCAGCGTATATCACTCATTAATAAGAAAAATACCGAAGCTCAAAAAAATTCCAAATTGCTTTATATTTCACGAAATGAAACATTGGGCTTGTTAGAATTAAAGCAACCCAAACCCACTAATATAGGAAAAATAGTACAGAAGTGATTGTCCCATAATATACATTTATGGTCACATAAATGTACATTATGGGACATTTTGTTTTTTAATTATAACCTAACATGCAATCGATAATTGAATAAACATGCAATCGATGCTTCAGTGTATATCACTCACTAGTAAGAAAAGTAGAAAAATAGCACAGAGTGTTGAAACATTTATGGTCAAAAAGTTCCAAATTCCTTTTATATTTCATAAGTTGAAAGATTAGGTTTGTTATAATTAAGAAACCCGCGGCCACTAATATAGAAAGATAACATAAAACCCGTGATTGATGAATTGACAATAAATGCACATTGTGGAACATTTTTTTGTTTTGAATTATAACATACTTGAGCCATTACTACTTTTCCTTTTCCAATAAAATTTAAACTTTTGATTTGTGTAATTTTTGTTGTATAATATTTTAAGAAAATTCTTGTTAATCTTCAGTATATTACAAAAATTAAAATGTGATTTACTTCTTTTATACCATCTTCAAACAATTGTGGTGAAAATTACTTCTATGAAATTAGTTGAAAGGGGAAAAATAAATTTTATATAATGTTATGAAGTCGTAATAAGAGCACAGAAAACTCACCTCCAGCAGGCTTGAGCACCAAGTAACCAGCAATGACTCGTTTGGCTGCCATTTGATATGTTAAGACTTGCCACCTTCCCCTGGATCCAATGGCCAATGTTTCGTCATTCTTTAAATCAATGGATTCTCTAAAAGAAAGAAACGCCGTTATCAATTTACCTATAAGTATTTTATTTAATGAAGAATCTTTTAAATCTCTAATAAAAATATTAAGAATCTGATTATAATCCAGTGCTACGAAACATATGCATTTTATTAAAGAATCATTCATAGTTATCGCGTTTCGTTATTCTTTTACAGATGCAACAAAAAGCAGCTTTATAAAAATACATTGATTTAAGAGAAAAGTAATGAGAATTTCAAGTTTGCGTATTTATGCTGCTAAAGTAAATAGTTTGTGTATTACACACGAGTTTAAAATAAAATTTGTTTTTGTTCTCTATATCAGTCATTAATAACAAATCAACATAAAAATAAAAACTAAATGCTGAACTGAAATATGGCTAAGTAAATAAAAATAATTGGCTTGAAATCTAGTCATAAAAATAGTATAACACCATTAAATCGATTCACAAAATAGAGATCATACAGCGTAAATATATGTAAATTTTGGTTCCATTTAATATATTTTCATCACAAAAGAGATTTAGTTTGTAGGTTTTGACGCGAATTTTATTTTTTAAATTTTAATACTATCAGTATTAAACATACATACTCTTGTGGTAGTTTGTACTTAAATTCTTAAAATGAATGCAAATGTTATTGTTTAGTGATGCTGGATATATAAACTATAAACGCTTAGATTGTAAATGAGTTAAAATGCATGCTGTATCAAATCCAAATGTAATATGCATATAACGGATGAAATTATGTATATTCAGATACAGGCTTTATATAAGCGTTTGAAAATTTGAAAGTCAAATGATTGAAACAGCATACATTTTAAACTAAATCTAAATTCTAGCTTTCAAAAAAAAAAAAAAAAAAACAGAAGAAATTTTATATTTAATTCTTACATTCTTTACCGTAAGTTTACAGTTGACTTTTGCTGTTTAACATTTTTGAAGAAAGCTAGTTGTTGATCATTTTATTCTCTGTTTTAAATTTAATCACAAGCTACTTCATTTGAATTATTTTTTGAATACATGTTAAACAATTTTTATTACATTTCCTTTAACAAAAAAAATTCGTATTTGCAAGGTTACATAGATGTGAAACCATTTGAATTAAATATTTATGAATTTTTGAGTTTATTATAATTTCCAAAATACTTAATCAAGAAAAACTCAAAGTTTCCGAAATAATTTGATAATAGTTTATTCTAACATACCTTAAGTGTCTTTCCCTAAAATATTTTTAAAATCTTCGGAGTTAAATTTAAAACACGGAATAAAAGGCATTTAAAAGGTTCGACATTTGTTGCAGCACTTTAGTTTATCGGACTGAAACTTATCGATTTTTAGATTACAATTTTTTGCTTTATATTCTTCCTTTCTATGACCGACACAGAATAAGTTGTTAGTAAAGATCATAAATTCTACTAAAAAATATCTTTTATGAAGCAAAGAGTTCATGAATCTTCTAGGTTTACCATTTAGAGATAAGTAGTCCATCTACTAGAGTGACTTTCAAATAATGGAAATTTAGATAAAAGTACATTCGTATAGTTTATACGAATATAATACTTACAACAATAATATATAGTAGTTTTTTTTTTTCAACAAAGAACATTTCAAAACACTTAAAGATATTACAATGCTAGCAAATCCCGCAACTGTCTTTATTTAAATAAAATAAATAAAAAATAAATAAAAAGAATAAATAAAATAAATAGTAATTAATAAAATATATAATAAATAAAATATATTAATCATTTCTTAGAAAGCAAAAAAAAATGTAATATGTGCACTAATTTGCATGTACTACAAATAGGAAAATGTAAATAATATATAAGCATGCACAATTTTTTTAAACTATAAATTATTGCATATTCAATGCTACAATGATATTTTTTACTTTATATTAATAACGAAGAAAAGGATCAGGTAGACTTATTTTGATAACTAGTATCAGCATCTTGAGATAAGGCAAATAGAGTTTATATTATTTCATTTATTCTTAATAAAGTAGCTGATAAAATTACAAATTATTTATCTTTTGGAATGTTTAATTCATAATGGTTATTAGAGAAGGAATTCTTAAACATAGTTTTCTTATCATTTCACTAAAAGTTTAAATATTTCAATGAGAGTTACATTTTCCAATAATACGTATTTCGGAGTGCATAGACATTAAAAACTTTATACCAACTATATTCGTAATAAAATGTTTTAAAATATTATATATTAAGTAAGAGGGTTTCTGAGAAGGACATTTTTCTGAAAATTCTTTACTTATTATACAGATAGAAATTTCTTATAAACATGATTAAATATTTTTACAGTTTAAGCAAATATTTTTAAATGTTTCTATGAGAGAAATCTGAGAAGAATAATTCTAACTGTCAATTTATTCAAAAATAAATCAATATTATATGATATTATAAAAATATAGTTGGAGAAAAATTTCCGCAATTTTTTTCTCCAAATCAGCGACCATTGCATCAAATATCCTTATGTAACAATTTACCCAAACCTCCAACGAGCTCCAAAAGTTTATCGTTTTATCAACTTTGGTACCTCCACCTTCCTAGATAATTCAAGGGAGATATTATTTTTTTTACATTCTTAAAATCACCGCCATTACTAAAATGACATACTGAAACACATAAAATGTCAATAATAACAAATTTGTTTAGAATTTTTAAATAACTCATAACAGTTTTCTTCCATATATACTTTTATTTTAAGGGTTCTTTTCACCACCATCCTCCTCAAATGCCTACGAGGTACTTTAAACTCTTTTTGCCATGGCTATTATAATATTCTCAAGGTCGATTACTGTACAAAACCGTGTAACATGTGCATTCATCAACATGCTTTTAAATATGTCGATGACCTAATTGCTTTTAATCTTCTAAACTCTCATAACATATGTCCAACAGGTTTCTTCACACATGTCCTTTAAAAATGATGTAATACAAACAACCAAGAAACAGATTGTATATCACTTAATATCAATTTCAATATTTTAAAATTCCCTACAAATCAATATTTTTAGCAAAAGGAAAAAAATCCATTAAGTCAATATACGTATACCTTATAATTCCATTAGCAGTTTCAAAATACTTTCTAGCATCTTCGCTAATAAATTATTTAGGATTAACATAATTTTTAAACAACACAAAAATAGACCTGTTAGCTACCAGTGAGAAAGAGAAAACTACGATTACTTATGATGGGGTCTCAGTTATGTAACAATTACTTATTGTATTTTTTAATTACAAGCATCAAAGGTTAACAAAATAAATGAAAAGTGTGACATTCAACCACATGACTGTTATTGGCCATTACTGAGGAAGCACAGTCAGTGTAAAGAGGGCGCTGCTGATTCTCTGCATTGGGTGTTGCCAGATATACGAAAGGAGTTTTACACTTTCGAAATATTTAATAAGTGACAGCACTATTTTAAAGCTTATAAATCACTACATTTCAAATTCGTAATTTCTCAGCTCATATTATTATTATTAACAATTATAATAATGCGATGCTCTATTATCAGATATTATAATAAAGGGATGCACAAACAATTATCTAATAACTAAAATTTTGTTATATTTTATGAATACATTTACTTTGAGTTTTGCAATTAGTATCACACACAAGTATAATTCAGCCTACAAATACATATACAATGCATCTTCAGATAAATTAGATTTTACAACAGCTATAATAGTTTCGCAGAAATTCATTGAGTAGCTTAAAAGCGATGCCGAATATTCAATCGTCTGAGTCCAGTCTCTAACAACTCTGAAAGACCTCGCTTATTGTATACCTCTATTTCCCTATAGTTTAAATAGAGATACTAATTTCCATTTCAACCAATGCTCTCCTTAACAATAGGCACTTTGCACACTCATCGGAACTCCTTATAGTTAGGTGTCCTGTTCCAAATGTATTTTATATGAGTTTGGTTTGTCGCTCTACGGTTATTTTGTGCACATTTTAGGCTAATTAGACCAGGGCCTACAGTTTAACGTGGATTCCGAACCACTAACAAATATCCCTGCCCCTTCAGGATTTGAACCTGAAGCCTGTGGTGACAAAAGGTATTTCATAAGAGTGACATTTTATTTAAAGTGGTGTAAATACATTTTCATACATATATTTAAGGAATTGCTTATACAGATGATTTATTTAAGGAGTTATTACTTATTAAGGAATTAGTTATTTATTTAAGGAGTTTATACTTTTTAATTGAGTTAATAAAAACTAAAAATCAACATATTCTATTTTATTGACTTATTGATTGTATTTCATTGATTGTAAACATGAACAGAAGACATCATTGTCTAATTAAAATTATCAATAATTATTTTATCCAAAAATTGAACTTTTATTTAAAAATAGCAAAAGAGTTCATATAAGTACACAAATTTATAACGTTAAAAAATATTATTGCTAAGGAATTGCATTGACTGGTTCTTATTGTCTCATTCATAAGTCGTTTTGACAAAAATTGCTTGTTTAGTAATAAATACAATGAATATTTTCATATGACAAGCACAATGTCTATGACATGAATACTTGTATATGACAAATATACTGAATAAACTGGAAACAATTCAATGAATAAATCAAGTCTTTAAAGACCTAGTAAAATAAAGACCATGAGTGTTATTTACTTATAAAAAAAATACCTTGCGTCTTAAACTACATTACCAAACAAAATAAATCTCTTAATATTCAAAGGATTTAACTACTGAAGCCTTAATTTCATATTCATATTTTTTTTTTTTTACTTGGTGAACCTTCAATATCTAGAGTTTTCTCATTTAATGTTTTGCTTCAGATGAAGTTAAGTGAGCATCACCTAGGAGAAGCCACATAATCATTAACTTTTAGCGAAATAATGCCATTCCACATGAATGCATAAAAATACTTCTGAAGAAAATAATTTTGGAAATGCATTCTGTTTTCCATCCATTCTCATAAACGTAAAGAAATGAATTCTAATTAGATATGTCGATATACCAACTTTCAAAGACAATATTAGATATTGTTTAATCAAATTGTAGCAGAATGTAATCATAAGAAATAATTGTAATAGAATGCAAAGAATGTAACAATTTATATGTAAATATTTTACTAATTTGATTGTTTAAGAGACTAGAAACAAATATAGTTAATTTAGAGTAACAATTTGTTCAAGGTAAAAAAGTTTGAAATAAAATTTACCATTCTTAGAATATCATTTATCATTCGTTTAGGCAAAAATAATAATTTAAATTTTAAATTACTATTAAACATGGTTATGTTAGTTTTCCGAGTTACAAATAGTTCCCTATTTATTTACACTCATGTCCATAAATTAAGGATAATTCAGAATCACACAGAAATTGAACTCTAAAATAAAAATTTCAGCTGTAGAATTATCACACATCTTTGAAGAAGAATATGCAAATTACAGGAAACCACCAGATGGCGCGGATAGTACGTCACAATGACGAGAGTATAAGAGAGGGGTATATAAGGAATGGTGGCAAAGAAGTAAAATTGTTCTAAGCGCTTTAAAAGCCTTTCAGTGCAATAACCGCATAGTTATGGCACAAAGGAAGCATTTGGATGATTTTTACGTGGTAGAATTATCGGACGACTGGAATGTGGACGTACCCAGCTGGAAGTATCCGAGGAACTTGAATCGCCCAGTGTGTCATCTCCAGGCTTTGGCAACGATTCCAAGATGATGGTAATGTGAGTAGATGTTACAGCACAGGTCGCCCCCGAGTTACAACGCCGAATGAGGACTGGTATTTAGCAGTTACTGCCAAAAGAAACAGACGGAGCACAGCATCAGACCTGTCTCGTCAGCTCTCTTCAGCTACCGGTACGACAGTTTCAAGACAAACCGTGTACAGACGCTTAGGGCACATTGATCTATATGCTCGTAGGCCTGTCACATGTGTTCCACTTACCGCAACTCACTGTCGCCGGCGATTAACCTGGAGTAGAGAGCCTGCATTGTGGACACCGCAACAGTGGTCTTGTGTGATGTTTTCCGACGAGTCTAGGTTTAGTTTGCAGTCTGATTCTCGCCGGACTTTCATATGGAGAGCGCCAGGTACCCGTTACCAAGAGAACACCATTGAACGACACCGTTACGGTGGTGCAGGATGGCTCGTTTGGGGAGGAATTATTCTTGGTTCCAGAACTCACCTGCATGTTCAGAGTGTAACGATGACAGGCCACATCTATCGGGATGTCATTCTGGAACAATTCGTTTGTTTCGGGGCGCCATGGGTGCTGAATTTCAAGGATGACAACGCCCGTCCTCAATTGGAACCCTTCAATTGGAGGATATCAAACGTATGGATTGGCCAGCATACTCACCGGACTTGAATCCAATAGAGCATGTGGGGGATATGCTTGGCCGACGAATTGCAGCCCGTCAATCCCCTCCCACCTGTCAACCGGAACTTCGGAGGGCATTGCTTGATGAGTGGTGTAATATTCCCCAAGATCAGATTGATAATTTGATACTCGGCATGCCTAGGTGTTGTAAAAGGCCTGTATTGCGTCGTCTGGGAGACATACTCCATATTAACCATCATACTAACCATGTTATACTGTTTTTTGTAAATAAATTCTTTTTTGAAATTTGCTCCAGGGAGTAAAAATCGCAATTTTATTAATTATGTCAAACATATAGCATCTTTTTTGCTCTTTACCTTTTGTTTAATAAATAGACTTTACAAATAAGTCAAATTTGTTTTGCTTCTGTCTCTTTCTTTGCCTGAACTTCATTATCCTTTATTTATGGACATGAGTGTATATAATCATGATGGTTACACATTTTAAAAAATAAAAATAGAGAATTAAATTGATGTAACAGAAAATGTTTTTCGTTATATATGAAATATTTATTCTTTATTCAAGCATATGATTAACAGTTATTTCTGAATATTAACCGAGATCCTAAGAGTGTACAAAATATAACCTAAAGCTGAGAGTGTAGCAAAATATTTACTCAAAATTCAAAATCCTTATATAAGCTGAAATAAAAAAAAAACCTGTGACGTTCAAGCATGTCGCCTTGAGGTCGAAAATGTTTCCAAGCAAGTAAATGGAATGGAATATTTTCCAATCAAATCACTGGAAAGCAAAACGGCAGACGCCAACAAAAGTAACTATACTTTTGGATGCTACTTCAAATAGTTAAGTTAAAAGATTAAAATAATTTTCCAGTTCCAGTGTAGTTTTTATTTCCAGTGTCTATTATTATTTCTGATGTACGTTTTGGTACTTTTCCTTTATTTGGGCGTAAATTTCATCAACATTCTTCTTTTTGGCGACAACACAACAAACCAGAAACCTAATTTCGAAAATAAAGAAATTTATTTTCATAAAACGAATAGCTCATTTCATAAAAAATTATATTTCTTGAGTATAAATAAATTGAATGTATGTATATTTAGTAAAATAGTGAGAAATTAAACTAAAAAAATAAAAACGAGCTATATTTAGGAATTTACCGCTTTTGACCGGGCAACTGGAAAGCACCTCATTTTTTATTACGATTTTAATAGATCAGTATATCGGTTGTCTCAAAAATGTAGTGACAAACTTTGAGGGGAAGTAAGGCACATCAAAAGGATTGAGAACAACATAGCAACCCATAATTTGAAGTGTCAGGGGGTAAGTGTAAAGGAGAAGACTGTAAGGACACAGATAGAAGACTGTAAAGGACACAAGAGAGTGAATAATTTGAAACATTTATTGGACATCTTGAGTAAAAATGTCTGGAGTACAAATGGCGGACGAGAGGAATACAGTTCTAATGTTCGTTCTAATAACAACAGATGCTCGAAGTTTGCATCATCATACGCCAAGCATGCCTGTCGGATACGATCAAATACGCCAGGAGTTTCTTCAATTTAACATCAGTGCAGTTGAGTCTTGACACGAGATCCATTTCAGACTCCACAGGATCGTGATAAACGATAGTTTTGTGGTTTCCCCGACAGAAAGAAATCAAGAATCGATAAATCAGGTGCACATGAGGGCTTATGAAACTGTCCAATACGCCCAATTCACCGATATGGGAATGACCTATCCAAATGGCTAAGAACTGCCAGTCCATGTTGGAACTCCATGTTGTGTCTCACATTTGTTAGGGCATCGTCAAGTTAGCCGGGTAGAACCAGCTCAGAAAGATTCGATACTTCGTGGCGGTCATGTGGGATGGAAAAATATTTCCCCATAAGCAGTCACCGACCAAACCTGCCCACACATTTACTGCCAAGCGAGGTTGTGCCACGTGGTGCCGCATACTGCGAGAGGATTATCTTCAGTCCACAAAATGCGCATTGTGCTGATTGAATATGCCATCTCTATTGAATGGGTCCTCATCAGTGAACAACATAAGCTGGGAAATTCAGCTATTTTGCTGTGGATACCACTGGCGAAACGCACAACTGCAATATGATCATGAGTGCAGTAATTGACCCTTTTGGAGATGAAAGGCGTATAAGGACTCGACATTTAAAACACGCTGTACACTGCAACGAGACACTCGTAAGTTAAAGGCAACCACACATACGCAATTACTGAGAATTGTCCCCACAGCATCTAACACATTTTTCTTTCATAATGACCGAATGCGTTGATCGTGTCCTGGCCTCACTTTTAGTGCTACTTCTTAACCCAAATTAACAATTGTATCCTTTTATAATAAACAAATTAATTTTTAATTTATCAACTGTATCAGTTTTACAGTTTGAAAATTTTTACAGAAAATTGTATGAAAAAAATTTATATCAAATTATTAGGACTATTTATAAGCAATCAATAAAACAATCGAGTTTAAAGAACAGCAATATTTTAATGGATAAGAACTAAAAAAAGAAGAAATACAAAATCTTGAATATTAAAAAACGCTTTTGTAAGACTAAAAAGTTTATTTCTATTTTTACTATTCAGAATATTCCTGTTTTGCCAAAAATGAATGGGCAAATTTCAAAGTGTGAGAAATGAAGTTTGAATCTTTACTGTATTGTTTGAAGTTACACAGTCCTCTAACCCGCAAGGGCAAGAACCAGGCTTTTCAAAAAGAGATATATATTCGAGTTTCTTGGAAAACATGCATGTTCTTTGAAAACATGCAGAATGCAAAATAAGCGATACAGACAGTTAATAAACTCAAAGGTGAAAATTTACACATTCATGTTTCTGAACTAAGTGGGACGGTATGATATTCATGATTCTTTTGAAAGTCCAACAGACTTTAATACCTAATAAATAATTAAAAATAATCATTAAATGCAATTAAGATTTTAGAAAACTTTTGATAATTCTTTAACACTATAATTTATGGGTGTCTCCTTAATATTCTTTTCAAATAAACTCTTCTTAATTATTTAATAATAAAATTTATATATGCATGTTTTAATATTAAGCCCTGTATACTTCAGATTTTTTCTTCCCCATTCCGAAAAATGAGGATGAGCAGCAAATTTCCGCCCACTCAAAAAGAACGGATGGTTTATGAGATAAAACCAGATAGAACTCATACAAATCTAGGAAAAAGACAATAAAATTGTCCGTCGAGTGTAGCAATTTGAACAGTTCGGGGACTTGGGAATAAAACTTTATTAAGACATAAAGACAGACTCGTTGGTGTAGATGAAACCCGAGATTCTCCTTCAGTAAAAGCATGGACAGAAATTCTGACAGTCGGAACACGGAACAGTAACTACCTGGTCTTGCACTTGAACCTTTTTATGGCCTACCCATTAAGTGGATGTGCATTAAAGCATCTTCCGAAAATGCCCGCCCTAAATCAATCTTCAGCAACGAATTATTGAGAAACCAGTACAGGACCCAAGTAAGTGATGATCGCCTAGTGTAAACGTTAAAGTTTTTATGGTTCTGACTTAAGTTTCAATGTCTGTTAATATTTTTACTTTTATGTTCAAATTCTACATCATTAAATGAATTTAGGAAATAAGTTATAATATTTGGAGCTTTTAAATACCTGGAATAGATGCTTTAGAGAGATAAGAGGCCAATTATAGAATAAAGTCTGTATTTTTAAAGAATATAGCGAAATAATACATGAAAGACATACATACATGAATTAAAACTTTCACTTAAATTTCAATGTCTGTTTATATCTTTATATTCAAATTCTACATCCTTAAATAAAGGATGGGAAAAAGGAAAAATGTTACCATCATCATAGGAAAAAAGGTTACAATATTTGGAGCTTTTAAATACCCAGAAGAGATGCTTTATGTTGTTATTGGACTTTATCCCCAAAGTTTAGATTTTTAAAAGAATGTAACGAAATAATACATGAAAGTCATAATTTAAATTAAGCATTAGGAATTTCAGCATCATTTTTAAAAGTCTTCAAAGAATAGAATACAAAATTACTTGGATGGAATTCAAATTGTAATCTGTTTTATCAGGAAAAAATCTTAATAAACAATTAAATAAAAAAAAAAAGCTTTACAAAAATTGCTTTTCATAAATTTAATCAATGAACATTTTTAAGAATTTAAAATTATGATAATTGTCTTTGAACTGTCGTATGAAATGAAAATTAAGACATTTTAAAATATTAATACAAAACTTTTACAAAAGGGCAGCAAAATTCTCTCAAATCTGGAGCTGTTGATAAAATCCAGACAAATGCAAACTCTTATCTAATGTAAATAAAATGTCTTTAACGTTAAACAATATAGTGAAGTTACCTTGTATAAATTTAAATATATTTTTAAATGTTTTAAAATTATGACATAATTTTTATATTCCCGTATATTATTTCTATTAAATTTTATTATGAGCATTAATTCTTGTTTTGATTTTTGCTATTTATTATTAGAAAAAATATTTAATCGTATTAATCGTAATTTCATTTTTTCAGCTACAAAGCAAATTTTTCTACTAAACTTATTTCTGAACATACTTTTACCAAAAACTGACAATTTTCTTTTTTTTATATAATCTAAAATGAATTGTCCAGCTAGGAAAATAAAATCTTAATATTATTTAAATATTTCACATGTCATTATTATTTGAATTATTTTTTATATATATTTTAGTCAATGCGAAATAATTATACTACCTTTAATGCATATATTAATGAAAATAAAATATATTGTTAAAGAAGTAATTAAGAACTATGATGCATGTATCCAAGAGGAATACATACAAATATTCATAGAAATGTATCTTTCTAATAGAAAGAAAAAAACTTCATGCAGTTCACTTATTAAATAGATTCATTATTTTTTTTTACAAAAGGAGGAAATATTTTTAAATTAGATATTTAATAAAAAGTATATAGATTACATAGATTTCACAAGAAAAATGTCGTAGTTTTTGTATTTCTTTATAGACTCAAAATAAAATTATGGGAGCTTGCAGCAGATTATTAGAATATTTTTTATTTTTCATAATTGAAATCATTCATTAACTTGATTTACAATAACAAATACTTTCTTACTTCCTTAAAAATGCAAAGTCATATTAGTCATATATGACACAATGATAAAAATCCTTTATTTGGAAAGGAACTGAAAACTAATAAAATTTATATGACTGTTCAGGGATCGATGTTTTTCACGGCACTAGTTCTAATTCTGTAGCATTTTAGGATTCTTAATAAAAAATAATATTGAAAAGTAATAAACATATTTAATATAATGTTTTTTACTTTAAAAAATAAACATTTACAGCTCCTTTAAATGTTAATCTATTCATATAATTTTATTCAAAATTTAAACCAAGCATTGTTAAGCATGTAGTTGTATTTGCAAAGCTTCCTCACAACAGCACTACATTTACATAATTCGCATTTAAAATTTTCTTTGATTTTAAAAACGATATAATATATTTTTTGTAACAGCATTGCTACTAATAATTATTTTAATAAAATGAGTAGTCTGGAATAAAAAATTTTAGCATTTTTAATTATACAGACAGCCCGTCATCAGTTGACTAATTCAAATACTTTATTGCTGTTTTTTGCAATAAAGTTATCACCAAACTTAAAACGTTACTGGCATGGTATATCAACTTCCCTAAAATATATTTTTATGATATCTTTTGAATAAGTCGTTTTATTTGAAGTCGTGACAGCACGTTTCCAAAATGGTCGTATTGAAGGTAGTTTGGCTGATCGTTAAACCCGAAGAAAATTGGATCGTGTGTAAACGTGAGTCATTATACATGGTTTCATTATAATTTTTATATGCATAGTTATCATAACAGTCATATTAAGGAGTGATGTTAGTATTACTAGGGAAAACCGTAATTAACACTTAGTTAATTATACAGTCATTACATTTATCTAAGACTTCCATTACAGGAATGTAAAATGAAATAAAGTAGCTAAAGTAACATTAGTTACATTAAATTGCGAATTTTAATTTATGTGTTTATACATTTGAAGAGTTTATTTTGTTTGAAAACATTAATTTGAAATCCTAGTACAGGATCTTCTACTTATGATGCTGTATTTTCAGAAATTCTTATTTATGATCAATGTAGTGATGTTAATAATTCTGAAATATCTAGACGCATAAAAGTTTGAGAAAAATAATATACAAAGTTATGGTAACAAAAAATAATATATTTGAACAAAGATTGTTTTTTTATTTAATACAACAAATTTACTATTTTGTTTAAAACTTTTCTGCATGTAAATTATGTTAAATATGAAGTAAAACTGACCAAAAGTTAATAGTTATAAAATATAAAATAAAAATAAAATAACCAAAACCTATAAAAATATTTCCAAAATAGTATTTTCCATATAAAGTGTTCTTTTATGTAACACCACCTATAAAATTTGAAACAAGTAAACTAGAGTCTAGTTAACTATCTCAGAAATTTTTTTATCGTGTTCTATTTATCGTGTAAAGCCACCAGTAAAGATTATCCTTTTAAGGTTTTTTTTTTTTTTTTTTTATTTTCAAAATATCAAAAGAAAGTCAACATCCAAAAAAATCAATCAAATAAGCAACCATATAATTAAATATGTTCCTTGAAAATTTGATGTGATTTGACAAATTTCATTTCACAAACATAAATAAAATAAAAATAAATAATTAGACCTACTATGGTTTGTTTAATATAACAATAACTGGATCAAATACTAAATTATAGTATTTAATACATATTATAATATATAATTATAGTATTAATTTAATACTCCACAAACAATTAGGATAGTACAATAATTTATCTTTATTTATTGCTTTTTAAATTAGTATAATATACAATTAAAAAAAAAATCTACTTGATTTAATTCTAAATTCTAGATAATTCAATTTTTTAGTCAAATTTAAATAACCAGAACAAATATTACATTTTAAAATTAATTTGAAAATTTTTGTAATTAAAATATATTCCAGACATTTGAAACAAAGTTACATCGTCAACTTGATATAAAATTAAATTTATATGCGAATTTTATTTTGTTGATTATAACACATCTGTAATTGCATTTAATAATTCATACTTATAAAAGCAAATTTATCCAACTCATTAGTGACATTTTTTCATCATTATTCCTTTTTTTCAACGTACATCTATTATTTTTTAATATGTACATTTAATTCTTCAAGTCCTTTAGCCTCATTATTTCAATTTGGAAACATTTCTTTAAGAGGAATTTTTTCAGACTAGTATTCAGAAGTTGAAATATTGTTACGAATGCCATACGCTCAAATAAAAGATAACATAAAAAAACATATATTCTTTTTTTTTTGGCTTACAATATAAATGTGCTCATAAATTGTACCCATAAACGACTTTTATGAAGTGTCTTTATGTCTAAATTCCTGGTCTTTTTTTCCCTTATATATTGATAAAGGAATTGTATCATGCACAACCAATTTACATCAAATTATAATTTGTAGTTTGGTTTTTTTTATTTCCAACTCTGTTGAAACAGGATTTTAAAAATCATTTGATTTTTTTCTTAGAAAATAGAACAAAAACTGAAAATTCATATTAAAAGTTAAACATTTTAATAATTTTTTTTTTTTTTTGAATTCTTAAGTGCAATCTAGGCTAATATAACTTACAATTCTTTTAAATCTGTAAAAATTGGAATTCATTGATGTTTTAAATATTTTTCTTTGAATAAACCCTGACAAAAAAAAAAAAAAACAGAATTACAACTATCTATAAATAATACTATAGAATTATACTTTAAATCTAATTCAATATTTTGTGTTAACCTACCACCCTAAAATTTGTCATAAATGCTAATGAATATATTTTGTATATAGAAGTGTTTTTACTACTACTACAGAAAAATTCCACTTTTATGCAAATTTTTCAGAACAAACAAGAATTAGAAAGACAACAGGAAAACTAATTAATGAAACGTAAAATATTTTGATGATTACAGTCAACCGTTATGAATTATAAATTTTTAAATAAATTAACATTTACAATGAAAACTGTCAATGACATTGTCAACAAAAACGGTTATATGGTAAGCTATTTTTCAATTCGCAATTACTTGCATTCTTTTTAATTCATTAGAAAACCTATTTTTAGGTCTTTGTAAAGTAAAAATTAGAATGTCTCTGCACAGTAGAATTAAGTATTGGTTTTATTTATATCTAAATAATAAATATAATTAAATTATAAATATAAAAAAATCCTCTACGGTCATTTTGGATATAGCATTTCAGTAATTTTTTTTTTATATTTTGAAAAAAATATTTTGCAAACACAAGAATATTTCTGAAATTACTTCAATTTGGTAGATTTCAAAGAACCAGATGGCGACAGAATCGCTATTTTCGACAGTTTTACTTGCAATTACATTAACTCAAAAGTTTACAACCCCCAAAATTAAATAGTCCCGTAAAATCTGTCCGAGAAATTTCCCATTGAGTATTTTGTACACTTGGCATTTCCAAATAAGCTAGCTAAGATTTCGTTGAATATGACAAATGTTACTCGATGAAATTTTTCTTAGTAAAACATCTGTTTGTTTTTTTTCCTGGACTCGATTTTTAAACTTGTAATAAACCGAATTTCGTGACTTTTCCCATCTCCCAATACATTTTAAGCAGAAATTCAAAAGTTTTTTTTAAAACATATTTCGGTTTATAAAGATATTTATTTATTTCTAAATGTGTTTTATTTAATGATACATATTGTTATTTGTTTTTTTTATATTATACACAAAAGGATCCCATTCCCATTTAGTCTTGTTATAAAAGTCGTGTTTTTTCCAAATCATGAATCTTTAGGGAACTTTATTTATAAACCTAATGTACATGAAGTACGTTGACTAAATAAAAGATACCTTTTGTTATTATTTATATCAGCAAGTTAAAGACTAATTTTTTTTTTTCTACTGTTAAAGGATCATTCTAAAACATAATAATCTGTTTAGAGTAACAATTTCCCAGGAATATCCCCTGATATTTTATTCACAGGCTCTATTTAAATTTTATAAACCATTAAAATTGGAAATTTATAATGGTCCCCGTAAACTATTTTTGAAGTTTATTTATTTATAATAATTTACAATAACTTTCGACATAAATGGTAAAATATTACACATATTATGAAAAATAAATAATTAAAAAAAATTTCAATTATTACATTTATTAAATAATGTTAATATTTTACAAGATCAATTGACAGAACATACGATATAAGGCCCGAATTTGTATTTTCAAAACTTTTAAGCAGTTAATTATATTGTATATATATATATATATATAAACTACCTTAAGATTTTCAAATTCATATCAGCTGTTGTTAATTGTAAATTCTAGGCCTTAAAATGCCAATTGATCTTACATTAAATTTAACATTCTCTAATAAACTTAATAATTGATTATATATACATTGAATTTTAAAAATGGGAAAAATAGGAATTTTTAAAAATTTATATTTTTCTTAAGTGAAAAAAATTTTTTGGGGGGGATTTGGAATGCCTTTTTATTCTCACTGTTATCTGTCCTATTAATCTGAATATAATTAATAAAAATTAAATTTAAAGTCTACCTCATATCTTTACTAAATCATTTTATGAATATGATCTCTAAATTTAAATAACTAAAAGAACATTCTTTCATACTGCATGTGTTTTTCATACACATACAGTATAACATCACAATTCGGCGTGTATTATATATCTTAATTTGAACACTTCTGAATAACACAGTATAATAAGTATTGAAATTATTTTTTCATCTTCTTACATTTTTGAAAATTCATTAGGAAAAATACTTTTAATTATTACTAATAATAATAATAATTTAATTAATAATTTTTATAATTATTTTTTAATTTCTATATATAATTTTTTTAATAATTACTTATAATAATTAATATAATTTTTTAATAATTTCTTATAATAATTTATTAGCAATTACTTTTTTAAAAATACTTTTAAATTTTATTTTCATCTTTTATCATCCAACTGCAATATTTAATTAGTTCTTTACAAAATACTGGATAATTACTTATAGGGGTCAAGGTCGGTTACATAACAGTAAACATATAAATTTAAATATATATATATATATATCTTTCTTATTTCGTATTTGTTTAATTTAAATAATATTTGAATAAAATTGTTTATCTTGTTATTTAAAAAAAGTATATAACAGAACTTCACTAGAAAGTTTTCTCTGTACTTAAAAAAAAAATTCCTTACGTAAAAATTTAACTTTATGTACATAAAAATCGTATTTATGTTTTTCAAAGTTTATATAGAAAGTTACATAAGATTATTTTTATAATCCCTAAAAGGATTATTAAAAAATACGTTTTCTGACTTTCTGAAATTTCACTGGAATGTGATATTATGAAAGACTTCTTCGATTCTTATGACTCGTTGCAATATGCAACTGTAACTCGGAAATCTGAAAGCTGGTAATGCAGATGCAAATATTTTAGTTATTTGTTCTATATTCCTAATAACTCTAAATTACTTTGCATGGCGTGTCTGCCGGGAGTAACTCAAGGGCAAATGCAGTGACGTTTAGTGGAATTTCCTTTGACACAGATTTCAATGCTTGTTTATATCAAAGCATTCGGAGTTTCATTCGTTATTTCATACGAAATGCACGCAGGAAATTGGTTCGGAAAGTTTTCTGATGTATTTTAGAATTAACATTTCTGAGTTTTTCTATTCATGTATAATAAAATATTATCTTAAACTATTATCACAATCGAAAGTTCTGACAAATGGGTAGTTGTCTTAATCATCTAAGTTCGACAAATTCATAACAATTGATTGTAATTTAATTAAGAATGAAAATTTATCTTCAACTTAATATTTTAACTATAAGATGAATATGTTTATTTAACAGTTAGTGATTTCATTTACAGAAAAGTAAATATTTTATAATTTAATCAAAAGCTCTGACTAATGGGTAGTTGTCGAACTTATATGATTAAGACAAATGTATAACAATTGATAGCAATTGAATTAAGAATAAAATTTATCTTCATCTAAATAATTAGTTTCTCAATTATCTGATGATATGTTTATTTAACAGTTAGTGACTTCTTTTACTGAGAAGAAAATATTTAATAATTACATTACCATGTAAAAGGTACCATACAATGTAAAAAATTGTCACACACATGCACTTGGATTTCATAAATAATAACGAAATAAAAATCATAAGAAAAAATGCATGAGTTCATATTATAATTGTCATCAAAAGACCCTTGAGTATAAAAAAATAGCTATAAAAATTTAAATGTTGTTTAACAATTTTTCTTAGGAATTAAAAAATGTTTAATTATGGAAATGGCAAAATTTAGAATAATAATGCTTGATCATACCTTATAAACAAGTAATATTTTATGTATTATTTTATTAAGTATTATCTTTATGCATTATTTATATACATTATTATGTATTATTTTAACAAATTTTATGTTTTATTTATATGTATTATTTTATTAATGTGTACTTTTTATGTATGCTAATGTAATGTATTATTTTTAAAGAATATATCGAAGATACTTGAGTAGAATTATAACTGGTGAAAAGTTCAGCACCAACTGAGACAAAGGCAAATTGCAATGGCATTAAAAGCTCCTTTATTCTTATTTAGAACAAATTACTACGAATAAATTGCAAAATGGGATAGAATGAGCGAGTTCCTGGTCTATTTAATGAATTAATTTATCAAAGGCTGTCTTTTTTTCAATTTACTTTAAGGAACGAATTACTACAGACATCTCTTTCATTGGAAATGCAACAGTGATTGGACTAATTGTTATATAGAGTGTAGAGTATATTCCAACTGTACAAAAGGAATGGTTATAAATTTGATAAGTTTTCGCAAAAAAACAATTGCTAAAATTAAATTATTAATTAATTCTGAGTGAGATCCCCAGAATAAACTTTTTAAATGAATCCAATTAATCAGAAAATTATCAGAAACGTTCTTGATATAATAGTATACGAGTTTAAAACCAAATGGGATTTAATTTGAATTAAACGTTATACTTTTAGAAGTTAAATTTATGTTTTCAAACTTTGCGTTTTAAATTTGTATACAAATTTAAAATTGTGAGCCTCTTTTTCTATATCTGAAAATTCTAGAAAGTTTTATACAGTAATAATAATAAAAAGAAGAAAGGTTCAAAGATTAATAGATGTAGAATTGGGAACAAGTTTTCATAAGAAAAAAAAAAAGAAAAATATGTAAACCACTGAGCATTTTTTTTTTTTATATCAATCATGTTTAAATCCTACTATTTATAGGTTGTATAATGTAAAATCAGGTAGTTTAGAAAAACGACTGAGTAATAAATGAAGTACTAGTATCACAAAATGAAAAAAAAAAAAAAAAATGATATCGTATTTAACTGAATATGAAATATCTATAAAATTTTTAAAGCTGAGAAAATGTTTTACAATTTAATACGAGAAATTGCAAATGCAAATAAAATAGCAATATATAAAAAAAAAATATTTCTAATTATAAGTTAGTAAGTAATTTGCAAGTTTATTTTACGTAAATAAACAATATGTATTGATTCATAATTATTGATATATATTTAATTTAAAACACACATGGGAATCACCGAAATATTTTATATATCTTGTAGAAGTGTAAATTTTCCTGTGGTCAGTTATATAACAAATGTTATAATAACATATAATTACATATTTTCATTGAATTCAAATAGATGGTTATGAATATCAACTCTATATGTTAATATGAAGATTAATTTCTTTTATCTTTCTACTTAAAATATGCAATAAATGTAACATTAAAATTAGCCAATTGAAGTAATAAAACCCCAAAACAATGCAAGTAATAAAAATTCTTTTCTTTTTTTGCTTAAATTGTATAAATTACACTTCTGTTTTAACTAGCAATAATATTCATGTATGGCAGCCTATGAATACTATCGTTTAAGTATGCATATATCATGTTTTTAGTAGTTAATAAGTAAGCATGGGAAAAATAAATGAGTAATTCAAATCAAATAAATGGAATTACTTTTATCCAGGACAAATTAAGAGTCATTAACGAAAAAAAACTCGTAAAAGGAGAATAAAATAGAAAGTTATTTGTTCTCGAGATGTTATCACATCAGACCTTTTGTCACTTCAATTATTTCACTAAAAGACGTATTTCCCTCGAGGGCTTTTTTTTTTTTTTTTTCGGTTTGTGCTATGCCAATAGATTGAATGTGTTTCGACAGTCTTAACAAGAATTGCAGTTGAATAGATCATTTAGTTGAACCTAAGCTTGCTAAAAATGCTCAAAGAGTTTTTATACCAATTGTATTGTTCAATTTGTTTTTAAAAGTTTAACATTTTTAAAATTTAAATATGCTAGTTTCTACTGTATATTGTTTTGATATTTCTCTTCATACTATTAGAAACTTTTTAATATTTTTTTTAGATAAATTTGATTGTACCAGGGGAAAAAGGGGGAGGGGAGGGGGAAATTGGAGGAAAAAAAAAACCCAACAGAACACTGCTATTCACTTGCGAGTGAGTATTTGTTCTAAAATGCGTAAAATTAAGCTTATTTTGTATTTGAATTAATGGAAATTATTATTGTATAACATTCTTTTTGTTTGTAATACAAATAATATAAATATAATAATAATAATAATGTAATACAGCATAATATATAAATATGTATAAGTAATCACCATGCTTTCTCGTACATAGTAGCAAGGTCGTCCTCTCTGTGGTGTTCAAGAGAAATGGTTGACTAGCCTACAAACTCTCACCAGGAGAGAAAGTATATTTTGAACAATCCTGCGTTTAGTCGAGCTTCAATTCTTTTGGTTGAGAAATGGAGTTCTTCCAAAAAGCTATAAACTGCGAATTCTCAAACCTGTGCAGCAAGTATCTCTACCTAACCCCACATTTATAATATATATATATATTTATTATATTAGACATAACAAAAAAAGTACATTTTTCTTAACTTCTCGGAGAATAACCGTGAAAAATAAAATATTGGATTAAATATTGAAGTATTTAAACTATCAGTGAAAATCGTAGTCTATTTGATACTGAACAAAATGTATTTTTATCATACAGATTGTAAAAAATGTTGTGTTATAACTAATAAATTTCTAATCTAAAACTTTTCTTTCCTTTCCTTCTATTAAACAATACAATTTTATCCGAAAACTAATTGAAAATAAAATAATAACCTTTCAATAATTTAATTTTATTCTTTTCAGTGATTTCTAAGACTGTTAATTGACAGAAAATTCAGAATAATATATTAGTCATTTATCATTAAATTTATTCATAATCTAAATATTTATAAATCTAAAATTCTCAAAAGTTTAATCAACATCAAAATGCATTCCAACTCACAACGAAATTTAAAAAAAAAAAGTTTACATTTAATACTGATTTAATTCTCTTTCACAGTTGACACAGTTGATTTAATACTCAATCGCAAAGAAAATAAAATTTTCTTCACGTTGGGTTGCGAGTGGTTAAATGAGTATGCTAAAACGTTGTTACCGAATCCAGGATTAGATTTCCCTTAGGGAATCGAAAGGATGTATTTTATGCAGAAAGAAATTTCTTAGAAATCCATCAATTAATGAAAATTTCTGAGATGCAAAGAAAGAAGGAAAAAGATTGCGATGTCTGTCTCTTGAGGGCTGAATGGAAATAAAGAAAAAGATGAATAATTTAACACTTTAATTTCTATGAAACAAAGTTGCCCGGGAATTTTTTCTCCACTCATAAATATTTAATCTAGGAATCAAAGGAATTTTCGAAAAATTGAATATTGTAATTAGTGGTTCTTATGCTTAATCCTGCTTTCAAAAGTATTTTAGTCAGAAAATGCGTATAGACTAAACATATGGTTTATGTTTGCTTAACTCAGACAAAAACCAAGCATGTGGAATAAATAACATTGTTGCTGAAAACTGTTTTTCATAAGTTGATTCAAGACAGTTAATTAAATAAAGAACACAAATTATAATTAATTTCTTTCAAAAGCTGTCTTTTGTTGTTATTGGCAATAACTGTAAATTTTGTTATTGGATGCGAAATGGTACTATTTTTAATTTTCAGACTTCAATGTACAAAGACTAAACAAAATTTAGTTTTTATTTTATTATAACGATTGTAAAAAAATGTCTCTTGTAACAGAGATTTCATATCTAAAAATTTCCTTTCTATCCTTCTCTTAGAAACTAATAAAATATTATCTGACTACTAATTAAAAATAAAATAACAACATTATTAATTTAATTTTTTTTTCTTTTTAGTGATTTCTAAAGCTGTTAATTGACAGGAAATTCAGAAATATATAAATAATATATTACTCATTCATCATTAAATTAATCGATAATGTAAATATTTATAAACCTAAAATACTCAAAAGTTTAATCGACATCGAAATGTATTCTAACTCGCAGAGAAAATTCTTTAAAAAGTTTAAATTTAATACTGATTTAATTCTCTTTCACAGTTGACACAGTTGATTTAATACTCAATCGCAAAGAAAATAAAATTTTCTTCGCGTTGGGTTGCGAGTGGTTAAATGAGTATGCTAAAACGTTGCTACCGAATCCAGGATTAGATTTTCCTTAGGGAATCGAAGGGATGTATTTTATGCAAAAAGAATTTTCTTAGAAATCCATCAATTAATGAAAAAAAGCCTGAGATGTGAAGAAAAAAAGGAAAAAAAGATTGTGATGTCTGTCTCTTGTGGGCAGAATGGAAATAAAGAAAAAGATGAATAATTTAACCCTTTAATTTCTATGGAATAAAGTTGCGGAAAATTTTTCTCCACTCATAAATATTTAATCTACACACAAAGGAATTTTTGAAAAATTGAATATTTTAATTGGTAGGTTCTTATGCCTAATCCGGCTTCCAAAAGTATTGTAGTCAGAAAATGCGTAGACTAAACATATGGTTTATGTTTGCTTAACTCAGACATTTGTAAAAAAACAAAAGATGTGGAATAACAGCAACAATGTTATAAATAACATTGTTGCAGAAAACTATTTTTGCATAAGTTGATTAAATAAAGAACACAAATTATTGTTAATTTATTTTAAAAGCTTTCTTTTGTTGCTATTGGTAATAATTATATTTTGTTTAATATACAATTTCATTAGTTTGTAAATTTAAATATAAAAAAGAATATTATGCCTAGTTTTCAACAAAACAAATTTTGAAAGTCATAATGGTGTGATATAGGGTCAGTAATTTACTCTAAAACAAGATCCCTGCTAATTTTGGCAGCATTTCTTTTCTTATTAAAAATCAAATATAAATGCACCCTAACTCTAAATGGACAAGATTTCATAATATCAATTTATTTTGAGAAATAAATTTGTTTTTGAAAAATATTCATTTCAAACGCAAGAGATGTCAAGTCACGATTATACATATTTTATTTAATTTTCTGTAATCGTACAATAAGGTATTAAATATACACGACTTTTTTTTAACATTTTTATAGTATTTTTTAACTTTTTGTATTTTTATATTAATGAATTAAAAAAATTAAACTTCCATATTAGTTCCATATTAGTTTTGTTAGTTCATTTAACAAAAATATATCAATCAAAATGGAAATGTTTTATTAGAAAAAAATTCGAATACATTATTTCCATTAACTGCAAATACTATTTTTTATTTATTTAGTAACAACATATCTACAACTTTTTATTATAAAATAATTTCTGACTTCTGATTATGAATTAACTCAAGAGTAAATGCCTGTAAAATTGTATTTTCAAAGCGTTTCATAAAATGCTTAAAAAGGGTTCGAAATTCTCATGCATTTTAGTTGTCTGTTTTGTAGGCCATCGTTTTGAAACGTTGAAAGAAATCTCTTGTTTTATGAAGCCTAGGCAGTGATAAACAAAAAAGCTATAAATCTGCCCCTTTAAGTGGAACCCCCAAAATTTAAGAAACTGAGAATACGTGAGTAATCTACAGAAATAAAAATTATCATCAGAAAAAGAAATTAAGCACGTTAGTTACAGCAGTATCAAACAGTTTGCTCTAATAATTAATATACAGGGTGATTATAATTAAAGCCCCATTTTCGAAATGCTGTAAAAAAGAACCACTCGTTACAATGAGTTCAAATTTGAACTGAAGATACTTGAAGAAGAGGAAAACGGTATGGCATCAAAATAAGTTCAAAAAAAAAAATTCCACCAATTTTTTCCCATACAATTTGGTATGAACTTGCCGTGGTGGATGGACTTTGCACTAATAGTGTCACAACTGCTGTTAAACGACTTGAAAGTCCTTTATTCCTTCAAAACACCGAAACCATGAAGCACATTAAACACTACAGTTGGTTTAATGTACAACTCATGCCAAATATGTTGCAATTTCGATTCAAAATATCACTGGCAGCCGAATTCCCTTTCTTTATGCTACTTACAGTGCCATCTAAATTTTTGGACTTTTTTGACGCCGTACCGTTTCCCCCTTCTTCAAGTATCTTCAGTTCAAATTTGAGCTCATTGTGACGAGTGTTTCTTTTTTTTACAGCATTTTGAAAGTGGGACTTTAATTATAATCACCCTGTATATAATTCATTTTAGGTTATTTTCCCCGCATAACGGCGTAAATCAATTTCAACAATAGAAACGTAACTAGTATCGCTTTGACGAGTGAGATTTATTATTTGACTGGTCTTAATTGCAATCGACGAAAACGCAAAAATTTGTAATTTTATGAAATTCTATTACAGTGCTTTATTATTCTTGAAACACAAAGTGATTTTATTTTAAACAGACGAAAATCATTATTTAAAAATATGATAAAGGAATTCTGAAAAATAATGAGTCACAATAGATAGTGGTACCTACTACAAAATCAAAGTATTAAATTTTAACTTTCTCAAGAATGGTTTTTTTTATTTATAACAAACTTATCTCATTTCAACGAATCATTTGGGGAAATTCAATACAATTCATAACAATGAACCATTTAAAATAAAGCACTAAAGTCAAGAAAGAGTAAGAAATCAATATCTTCCATTTCTCAGTTTACTGTGATTTCTATTTTTTTCCTCCAAGAAATAAACTGTAGACATTTTTTTAATAACTTAAACAAGAAATGATAAAAATATATTATATTTCAAGGCACGTGCAGAACTAAGCTATATTGGGAACTTTTAAAAAAATAATATCTGACACAGCGGAAAAATTGACGAATATAATAACAATTTTATTTAATGCTTTGGTTTGGTTTGCTGCTCTACGGTCATTTTATGCACACTTTAGGCTAATTAGACCGGGACATACAGTTTAACTTGGATTCCGAGCCCCCTAACAAACATCCATGTCACCGCCAGGATTCGAACCTAAAGCTTGTGGTACCAATGGTCAGAGAGCTAGCCAATTGTCCATCAGACCGCTTTACTTAATGAGGAATTATGTTCCTCTTTTCAAAGGTCACATTTGATTTGATACAAGATTATAGGTTCGACTTGTAGCTCAGCGGCAACGTGCGCCGTTGGTCAACATTTGGGCTGAGGTTCAATCCGCTGGCGAAATTGTTGTAAGCGGTATTTCAAAAACGAGGTTTGGTTCATCGTTCTACGGTCATTTTGTGCACAATTTAGGCTAAATAGACCGGGACTTACAGTTTAATGTGGATTCCGTTTCAAACAAACATCCATTCCACCTCCAGGATTCGAACCTGAAGCCTTCGCTACCAACGGCCAGAGCGCTAGCTAGCTGCCAATCAGGACGCTCATAAACGAGGAGATTCGAAAGCGTTCGTGATGTTCAGCATCTTGCCTCGTTCATTGAACTACCTGGTGGGAATTTTCCGGGTTTACTCCCATACGATACGCAAATGCGGGGTAGTTCCTTCTGAAACTCCCCCTGGAAGGTACTATCCTTCTTCAGCAACTCAGAGCCATGTCGGACTTCTACCTACGAGTGCTCCATCACAACAATAACTGTCCTTTTCCTTCCATCCATGAGTAAATTTATAGGGTGTTTACCCCGTACTCATAGGGTGTTTACCCCGTACTGCCAGACACTGAGGATTAGTCACAACAAGCTTATAGAATGATGATACGGTAGAGTAACAGCAAAATTTTTTTTATGAAGTGCGACAACTAAATTTTGAGTACTAAAGTAGCAATATTTAATCAATTGATGTCAAGAAAAATTTTCACCGCAGTAGATAAAGAATATTTTTGTAGTAAAGATGTTTTAATTTTTTTTTTTCTCTTTTGACAGTTATGATGTGTAATAATATTTTTATTGGCAGTTTATTTACTGGAATAGAATTAGGTTGATATTTTAAAAGTCAGCTTCCCCCCCCCAAACCTTTCATTTCCTTTCCTTTGTTAATTTCTTCCGCATATTTTTCTACCGGCAAAATGTCAAACTCTTTATTTAATCTTCTTCGCTCTTAGGGTATTAAATTAATTATAAATGTTTTTCATTGAAAATCCTAATAATATGTCGAATTTTAAAAAAAGAAGTATAAAGGACGAAAACCGGTGCATGCCTGTTCTTTCTAATCTGAGTAATTAAAATGCCCATATTAGTATTTAAATGACTTTATTTAAAAATATTTTCTGCACTGCAGTTCTTATTAAGAGATAATTAATTAAAATTGATTCGATTAATTTCCATTTGCTTTTCTTTTTATATTATTCCAAGAAGTGTAAAAATATGAAGAACACGTTTTGTTTTAATTAAGATGTACATTTAAATTGGAAAAGTATAATTATATTAGCTTTAGCTGAATTATTCCCCAAAGTTTTTTTTTCCTGTTAATTATCCGCAATTTAAAAATTTTTATAGAAAACTTGAAATTTATTTTTCACATTAATTAAGAGTTTTCTAATGCTTGGTTTAAATCCTTTATTGTAATGTAAATGTAAGAAGACGAAAGTTTAATTGAAAAATAAAGCCTAAAATTGCTTCATCCTTTATCGAATCTCAGTTCAGAAATGCAAGCAAGCATTTGAAATTTTTCGCTATTGAACAATTATTTATAACAAATTGAAACTTCGTTTAAATTAATAATTTTCTAATTAGCGTGCTGATAATCAAAGGAGATAAAAAAAATGAAAAGAAAAAAAATGCAATCAAATTTTTTGTGGCCTATTGATTGCTTTAATTTGTAAAAATAAAGGCTTGCAAGTTATAAGTAACGGATGTTTATTATTTATATTTATATTTATATATGATTTATTTTATATTTTATATTTATATTTATATGATTTATATTTATATTTATATGATTTATATTTATATTTATATGATTTATATGATTCATAGGACATGCAGATTCCTTTTTTTCATACTGTGCCACAGTTTTTTTTGCTGCTGGTATTAACCATCTATCAACAGGTAACATACGTGTCACAATTTCCTTAATTTTAGAAAATTTCTCTAGATATATCGCCTCGAGATATATCGAGTATCAAGTTTTCTCAATTTTCGCTATTAAACGTGATAATTACGCGTCGCGCATGATGCACGTAATAAAATTACTACTGTGCCCAAACCGTAAGACCATTTATTTTTTTTTTTCGAAAACACTTTATTATTCCAAATTTATTTCATCGCCTTCAAAGTATTCCCCTCCGGACATAATGCACTTAAGCCAACTTTTTTTTTTTTTCCAATCCTCAATGCATGCTAAAAAGTCATCGGCAGGGATGACCTTCAAAGCGCGGCGATTCACTTTGAACCTCTTCAATCGACTCAAAACGGTGTCCCCGGAGTGGTCTTTTGAGTTTAGAGAACAGCCAGAAGTCGTGCTGGTGTGAATACGATGGTTGTGGAACGATATGTGTTGCAGTTCTGGCAAAAAAGTCACGAAGAATCAATGAAGTGTGAGCTGGCCCATTCAGTGCTTTCGGTACCAATCGAGATTTGACGCGTTTGAGGCCCAAAATAGAATTGACCGATCCTTTTGAAATTCTAACATCGTCAGCAAGTTTTCTAATTGTAAATCGACGGTTTTCAAGAACCAAATCTTTGATTTTTTGGACGTGATCTTCTTCGGTTCAGGTTAATGGTCGACCAGAGGGCTCTTCGTCTTCAACGTGTTCTCTGCCTTCTTTGAACTGTTTATAACACTTCTAAACATTTATTTCCGATATAGGAATGCTCACCGAATGCCTTCTGCAACCTTTTATACGTCGCCGCAAACAAAATTTAATGCAAGTTCTTTGCTCAATTAATTCAGACATTTCAAAAATCGCCGGAATCAGTTTTAGTGTCTCAGAAATCCAAGCATAACTGAAACACTAATGAATATTTTGACGTAAAATTTCAGACAGATGTCAAGGACAGTGCCAACAACCAGAAAAAAAAAAAAAAAATTGAAATGCCATATGACTGGGAAATTTAAATTGGTCTTACTTTTTGGACACAGTGGTACATATATTAATCTTTCACAAGTCTAAATAAAATTCAAAATTAACCAGCGTTTTTACCCCTTATAATAAGTCCTGAATTTTAAATTAAAAAATTGGTCTTACTGTTTGGATACAGTAGTATAGGGCTGTTTATTTTGTTTCTTTTCACATGCCATTAATACAATTCTTATAAAAATCAAATCAATCAAATATATTAGCTGCTATAAATTTGTGAAAAATAAAAGTTTACATGATATAATAACGAATGTTCATTAGTTATATTAGACTTTAGAACATGGGCATTCATTTTCTTAAAACTGTGCCGCATTTTTTTCCTGGTAAGACGCCATATTGGAGCCCGTTTAAAACTCGACAAGGGTAGTCAAAATAAAATTATGTCATTCAAAATTGCATTAAAATGTAATGGGGTTAAATCCCAGTGAAAGAATACTACGAACATTCTAGGTCGATTGCGCAAGAATGATCCATCGAAAATAAAGCGAAAGCCCATTAGCGTTAGATTCCTAAGCTCTTTCTGTTCGGAAAGTTTGCCAACTGACAGGTGGAGCGGCTTTTCCACTACTCGATCTGACAGGTGAGCTGAACAAGCTGAAATTACAAACTCATGTCAGACTCGTCTCTTTTTTTTAGTTTTTATCTGTACACTAATTCAGGTTTCACCATTACTATACCCAGAAGGACATGTGTTATGAGTCAACACTTGAAGATGACTACTAGGTTCCAGAAATCTGTTTTATTAATTGTAGGAATATTATGTCTACTATAGAGTCAATAACAGTTGAAATAGCATTATGGAATAAAATGAATGATTTGTTTTGTGTATATATGACTATTTAACACAATTATAATTAAAGATATTATTAAATATGCGATTATTATTTTATTATTACAACTAAATTTTTAGAAATCCTTAAACATGAACTGCATTTTTCTATAATAAAGAATAATAGCATTAACGTAATAGATTTTAAAAATTGTTTACCATACCTATAAGCAAATTTTTATTTTAAGATTTATTATGTATATCCAACATATTTATTTTAAATTATAATTTATAGTTTTCAAGAGCAAAGTAATAAAAACATTGATATTTTGATTAATTAAAAATAATTTGTTACTGCAAACTTTAAGTAGAGCTTTTTGCTGCCAATATTAACCATCTAGCAAGAGATAAAGTATCACAATTTCCCTAATTGTAGAAAATTTCTCTAGATATAACGTCTCGAGTATCAATTATTTTTTTTTTTTCACTTTCGTTATTAAATGCGATAATTACGTGCCGCCCTTGATGCACGTAATAAAATTATAAGCCTGTTTATTTAATTTTTCTCTTTTGAATATCATTAACGCAGTTTATACAACTATTATAAAAAGCAAATCAAAAAATAGTTCATGATTTTGTAAAAAATAAGAACTAAAATAGGGACTGGAGGGTTGAAATTCTAACATGATGTGGCTTCATATTAATATCGGGTAAGTAAAATATGGCACCTTGGAAAATAATAGAAATTATAACGTCGTTTAACGAAAAAAAGTATTCCCTTACTACTACTGGCAATAATTTTTTACTTGTGTCTACATTAAAAGAACGAAGTTCTATATGTTATATTAGACCCATAAAGTCCACAAATATTATATCACTTTTATATATCTTCCACATGCCGCTAATATTCCTTCGACAAAGCTGTAAGTAGTCTGTGATATACTTGCCGTTACACAATCATTGACCAGATGTCTTATGGGAAAAAAAATTTGAAAAAATTTGCTGGGGATTGCAATCACAGTGCAGTCGCGCACTGTCCTATAAAAAGTGGGTGTAGGTAAAAGCGTAATAGGTTGGTGGCTGAGAACTCAATGCCCTTTCATATACTACTACTATAACCACCACCACCACCATTACTTCACTACACCCATTCTGACTAGAACTGCTAATGCCCCCTTTACAGAATAGTAATGATGCGGGTGATATTGTGCTTGTGCACAATGACGGTGACAAATGTTTAGAGGATTATAAAACCCAGGAGATTAGAAGAATGAGGGTGAATATAACAATTTTTTTGAGAAGAGCTGATATTATGTAGACCCGAAGAATAACTGAAATTGCACATATTCCGTACATAAAAAAATATATAAAGATCCCTATATAATAGCACTTAAAGCAAGCGCTAGATAGTCTATCATCATTGTGCCGCCAGACGATGTGATCAACGTGATAAGATAGGTAAAAAAAGGCTCGTCTGAATATGCAAATATTACCTTTATTTCATGCACTGTTTTATGCTCAAAATAAATCAAAGATGAACAGCATATTATTGTAAATCTATCATTTAGCAAGATAATCTTTGAATATATAGTTATATGGATAAGCTTATGGAAAGGCTTTCTTGTGTTGTATTTTAAAGTGAAATTTTAGATAAATGCTGCTTAGTTTAATTGAGACAGATGCCTTACACAAATAGATTACAAATAAAAAAACTTTTTGAGAAATATGCTATAAACAAAAAAATCTCGCATTTAATATCAAAACGTATTTTAATTTTGCATATGCTTTTATTTATACAAGTATTATTTATGGTGGGGAAATTGTTGCTATTCACGAAGTCATGTACAGAATAATACTGGTTTACTTTTTACTGCAGCTATAATCTTTTACTCATAAAATTATAAATTAAATATTATACAGAAATGGTTATAAGGCCTTATTGTATTGTATTATTAGAATAGTTGATCAAATAACTATTCTAACAATTGCAAAGCTTTAGAATTAACTTCTATCTCTATTAAGATTGATTACGTGATTCATATCGCTTGAATTATTATATAAAGATTTATGGACATAAATTCATAGACATTGGATAGGTAAATACAAAATTCAGAAATTTGAATGTGAATTTTATAATTACTTGGTTTTCAAATATAATTATGATTATAATTTGAACAAGCTGCCTTAGTTTTTGTTTCAATAATTAATTTGATAAAAAGTAAAAAAAAAAAAAAATGTAGAATAATTCAGCGATTAAAATTTTAACAATTATAAAAATTCTGATGCTACCGTTAAGGGAATTAATAACAAAAACTATAAATTAGTATTTTCCAATTATAAAATAAGTAACTAGTTTTTCAGTTGCTAACTAATTGTAGTATGTTTAATTAATTTTTAAGTGGTTTTTAAAAATAAATGAGCAAGTTTTTTACGGACAGAAAAAACTACAAAAGATTACAATTATTAATTATTCAAATTGTTTTCGAAATAAACTTTTATTTTAATTTTATAAAATCTAATAATCTGCATAATTATTCTGGGAAATTAATTAATATTATATTTCGGTTCATGGAAACTGGAAAGATGATAAAAAAAAAAAAAAAAAAAAAGTATGGAACAAATAATTTTTGTTATTTATAACACCACTTATTAATATAACAGGAAGCATATGGAAATGAATAATCAAATGCTTGTATGATGTCAAATGACGTTAAAGAACTATACAGAAGCCAGGAAACATTGAAAAATGAACGATACAAAAAGATCACAATGCCAACTGGAATATTCTGCATAAAATGGAATAAGCTATTTGCAAGATATGCTAATGAAATAACATAAATGGTAGTTTCACGAAATCGTGCGTTGTTATGTATGAAGAACCAAAGCCTGTTTTGTTAAAACTGATAATAATTTAGTTCATCGTACTCCAAAAGACTGTCACATAATTGGAAAATCAGCCATTTATTTTGAAAGGGAAGTCCCTCACAAGATTTTGAATGCTCTACGTTTTTCTCTTCACTTTAAACTTATACTTCTCATAGTTCCACAAACGACACGATATCTGCAGAGACCATGTCCCTAAAGCTAACTATTTTATAGTAATTTTTAGTTGATAGAAACAATAAAAGTTCTGAATAAAATTAAATACATTGTCTTAACCCATTTAAGATTTTTTTTATGCGATTACTTTTAATTCAATGGACCAGAAAAATTACAAAACAATATATATATTTTTAAAAACTTTTTCAATGGACATTAGCAATAAATAATGAATTGAAAAGATTCCATATATTTCAGCATATAACGGCTCTTTCCATTTATGATAAGTGTAGTGTAGTGTAGTGTCATCTCAAATAACATATATCATGATATTGACTGATGGCCGATTCACTGGTGCTCTGGCACTCCGGTCTCATGATTTCGGTTTCGGTCCGGTGGTGCCATGAATATTTGTAGTGGTTCGGATTGCACTTTAAGCCGTAGGTCCCAGTCTAATATAACTGTGAAGCTTAGGGGCTTTGACAGCCCTACCCTGTAAAAAAACCTATCTTATGTGTCGAAAAATATGCCAGTAAGCAGATGGCCTTGGGCTGAGTGTTAGAAGTTATAAAAGCAGTGTTAAGTTCCTTTTTATCAGAATAGTGATCCGTTACAATCTTAAGTTAAAATATCTACAAAACAATGATATTACGTAAAATAAAATTTTCAGTACTGATGACAAACTTTGCTATTCTATATTTTCAGTGTTGAAAGGGTTTTTACCATATAAACAGCAACTTCAATAAATCTCAATCGAATTAAATGGATATTTGTTCCAATAGGAAAAACACTCCATTTTAGTTTGTTTCAGTTACAGTTAAAAAATTAATATAAACTTACACAGATATGCATATCATTAAACTTTTCATATCTTTATATTAGAGCATGAATATTCTTGTGCAGATTATAATGAAATCTATGCAGATGTTTACTTTGATCTCGTGTGTCAAAGGCCAGTTGATTTGCCACGACCCCGTTTAATATGCAGACGGAGTTCTCACGCACATATACATTCAAGGTAAGAAAAGACACGTGTTTCTTTAGGCACAGAAATTCCCAATCTGCAATATTTGTTCGAGTGGGAATAGAATTTCAGCAATTTTGAATTTTACTTAGATTATTTCTATATTTTTTGTCATAGAAACATTTTTAAATATAAACTTAACACCAATAATAATTCACAATCAAACAGATATCTATAAGATTGCTACAAGCGTGTTAAATTATTTAAGAAGCTGAATTAAAATAGTACGAAGCATCGACTCGATTGAAAGTAGCAATATTTGATGAAGTATATTAAATATTATACTTTTTCTAAAGGAAACTCGATAAAATGCATTTTTAAAACAGGGAAACAATTTTACTAACACAGAAAACAGGAATAATTAATTTTACATTGTCAAAACAAGAATAAGGTCACGGTTTGTCAACCAGAGGCAAGAATATGCAGGAAGACTTAAAAAGTTTCGAAGATATGTTAGCAGCATCCGTTGCAGTCGCTGCTATCAGAAACAAAGTAAAGCAATTATGACAGGCCTATGTAAAAGATCTTATATACACCTCTGATGACTTTCACTCGGAATTTAATTTTTATTCTCTAATACGACAAGTTAAACACAGGAAAATTAACCTGGAAATGTCTTCCTAATTAACTCGTATGATTACTATTCACCTTGGCAAAAATAAGAACAGAATCTTAAAAAAATTGTAGATCTTTTTTTGCATGCATCGATGAATAAAAACTAATTATAGATACCCACAGAATAATAATGAAAATCTAAGTACCTAGATCAATTAAGTGTTTGGTGGAGTTTTAAGAATAATTAAGCATTTTTCGGTTAAATACTAGAGTAATGTCACACATTAAGATTCAAAAATCATTCACCAACGCACATAGAAACACCTGCATGCATTACCCTTTTAAAAAGCTCATCTTACGCAGAATCGTAATCCATTTTCGAGACCGGCAAGCATGAGTAAATCCCATAAACATAGGAAAGGAAAGATTTTGCTACTGCAAGTATTTAGATTCAACTACCATGTTACATTTATCAGAGGG
>BPLR01017809.1:0-29654 GCA_021605095.1 Caerostris extrusa | reverse complement strand
CGTATTGCTGTGTTTGCATTAACGATCGTGAATATCTCTTAAATAACCTTGCTCAATATCCACAATATTCTCAAATTTAATATCCCTCAAAATTAACAAAATTCAAATTATGACAGAAAAACAATTCTAACAGAGTGGGATTAATAGTAAAGAGCTAGTAGTATTTGTAATGAGTAGTACTGTTTTTGTCTAAAAATATAGAAATGAAATACACTTAGTGTATTTCCCACACGATGAGCGATAGCTGGGAAGTTAATCATTTGTTAGAAGAAATTTATCTTCTTTAATTATAAAGTAGTAAAAACAAATTGCAAGATGTATTGTGTGTGTTCCATTTGCTAAATTAGTATTCATCTTTGCATGACAATCAACCAGCACCACATTTTCCAACAAATACACAAATATTCGCAGAATATTTATGATATTTTAATGCTTTAAATTTTTTCTAAATTAAAATGCTATGCATTTGAAATATATGTTTTTAGTTTAATTTGGACATATAATGTTTACCATTATACACGTTGTATGTACATCATTTCTACTAATTTTTCAGACTCTTACAGAATTATTCTTTTTTTTTTCTCTAAGAATTTTAAATATTATTCATTTAAGAACAAATATAACTGTTATTATTTTATTCTTATTATGAAAGGCTAAAAAGAAATAATGTGCACAAAACAGTTTTCAAAATACAAAGAATAAAAAAAAAAAAAATTTCTATATACAGCTGCTTTTTTATGACATTAATGTTATGTTTTTTGTCTCCATCTGAAACACCTGTTATTTCCATCTCCAGTTAATGTGGAAATAAAAGCGATTAAATTTATTCCCAGAAGATGCAAAGCTTTAATTTTTAGCTTTATATTAAAACTACTACAAAGTTTTAATTTAAAAATACTATGAGAATATTTTTATTTATTTACCTGCACTTTTGGTGATATTTTTATTCTATTTTTTATTTAATGGGATAATTTTAAAAATAATTTGTAATTATTACATTTATTATTGCTTAAAAGATCAGCATTTTTTTTAATTAAAGAAATATTTAAAAATATTAAAAATAACAAATGTATAAATTATTTTTCAGTTTTGTGACCTCATTTCTTAACAAGGTTATATTAGTATAGATGTATTTATAGGATTAGATCTTTAATATTTTGAATCATGTTTTGTAAATGAATTGAAAATGTATTTAGATTTATCTACCTTACTACTAAATAACTGCTTAATAAATTGATTTATTTACTTTAAAAATTGCTCTTATTTTAAGAAAACAGTATATCAAACATGTCACAATTAAAAATTTATTTCTTTTTATCATTAACATTAGTTACACATTTAGTTATTTAACAGTAGTTACTTTTTTTAATGATTTGGCTTATTTTTATATTTGTTTTTCTTCAGTTCCATTTCTTGTAATTACCCTTTTTTCTTTATCAGGATATTTTGTAATGATGTAAAATTTAATAACTTCTTTTATATAAAACTGTTCTACTATTTGCAATGGTGGTACTTAAAAGTTAAGTAATAACAAATAAATAATTAATTGCAATTTCCTCTTTCCTGAAATACTTCATGTAGATTTATTATTATTATTGCAATTTTATACTTAATGAATTAAAAGTGAAGTATATTTACAATCTTATTCTTAATAAATATGTTTGTTTTGTTAGTTGTTCTTTATTTAAATATATGCATATAGTAGTTAGCATTCAATTTTAGATTTTGGTCATTAATATGTACTGGTTTTCAAAAATTAGTTAGTTTGTTTTTGTTTATTTCTCTTTTGGTTGTATTTCAGCTTCCATTTCTGAAAAATAAATATTTTTTCCATATGGTTTTCCCCCTCCCCCTTATATTTTTAGACTTTTTTTCATTTTATCACTACATTTTTCATCATGTGTTGAAACATTTTAAAGTAATTATTTACATAAAATACAATGAAATTTTAAAATACTATATGTTTATATGTATACTAAATAATTAAATTTTTTTCCTGTCATAAATTATGTGGAGCATATCCAGTGTGCTTTTTAATTATTTATTTTTAAATTTATGCTAGCTTTAAAATAAACTTAAATTGCGCTTAAATTGAAAACTTTCATATAATCATTATATCCTTTAGAAAATATTCTTTATTTAAAAAAAAAAATATATAAGAATACATTCTTGTTCATTTTCTTTTCATTTATTTTAAGATATATTCATCTTTCTAACAAATAATAAGATTGATATTTGTTTTATATTGAAATATTTTTACAAGCAATCTAGTTGCTTATAAAATAATTTTTTTTACTCATGATTATTTGCTGGTTAAATGGCATTATTAATTGCCTCAATCTACCATCTATGTTACAAAATGAAAAACATTGATTGATTCATTTAAAAGATACCTTTCTGAAAATGGATGCAAATCTTTATTTCTGAAAACTTTTGTTGGAAGACTATGAATTGAAGTATTACTTCACATTTTGATTGTTTTGTCCTATTGCTCAATTACTGCTCACTATCTTTTACTAAAATTGGCCAGGTGAACTCTCCTGCATATGTAGATTGTACAAAACTTCACTTTATACAGCTTAAAACCATAACATGCATAATTATATCCAGTTGTTCTTGAATATGGTACTGTAATAATGTAATGAGGGAAAAATATTCTATATGGATATTTATCTATATCTATCTCTTTCACAAAATATCCATTTTATATATAGCATATATATTGTAATAATAAACAACAAAAATGCATCAAAAATATCTACATTGTTAACTGAACAGAGAAGCGTATCTGCTAATAAATTCATTCATACCATCTACTCTCTCAAAACAAGAATAGACCCTGAACAGCAATTCATTCAATTATTCATACTCATGTACATTTCCATATATCATTTTTACCGTAGCTGACTGGGAAAACACTCACACTGCAAAAAGGAACCCATCATAATCTGATGATTTTCTCACAGCTGTACACAACTATTTAGCGTAAGAAGATTCAGCTCCCATTCCAGAAATCAAACACATTAGGCCATAGCTCTGTCACTTTACTTCAGATTTGCTAATAACCATCTCGATTTATTGCATGTCACTGGGCGCTAAAGCGAACACATCCACCCTAATAGAAATGTTTATGCGGTCGAGCGGTGTAGCCAGAAACGACAGCATTTCCCACCAGAGCCCAGCATTTTGAAAAAAATGCAGGAGCCCCGCTGTTCCCATTCTTGGGAAATAGTCCGGACGCCACTGTCAAAGGAGTCCCCTGGACTAAATTATGTCTGAGTGCTGGAGGTCGGAAGATAGAGGCTGATTAAGTGCTGCTGCAAGGGATCGTTTATTTTTGTTACGGTCCCATGAGAGGTATCGGTAAAATGGAATTTTTTGGTCTTTAATCTTTGAGACTTTTCTCTCTTTTGCACATTAGTTAGCTAGCTATTTTCATTTCTGTGTGAAAGTGAAACTGCAAACGTATTTTTATTACTGATATCCAAAAAACCATTAAATCATAGGTTAAACAAAAAAGGATTATTCCGCTGATCTCTAAGTGACAGAACACAGCGAATATACTGCATTCAGTTCCATTACTTAACAATAGCATCACATATAAAGTAATGTATGCTTCGGCAAGGAACTTAATTTGATTTAATGGAATGTAGATAAATTGTTCGGTTTTTCGCATTTCTATTTGCATCATAGACAATGTATTGGTGGAACATTACATAACATTCAAGATGCGTTTTTCGAAAGCGTTTAATGCAGCATTAACCGATATGAAGAGAAATTCCTAGCACTAACTTTCTGATTCTTTCATTTGTTTGTGTGATTTCTAAGTTTGATGTTGAAAGTAATATCCATCTTCCTCCTTACAAAACAAATTCGGATATTATAATCCGTCGTATACAGCTATAGGTTCTTAGACTCGCTGAACATCACACATTCTTACGATAAGTATTATATGAAGTTGGATTAAATTTTTCGCCAACTATAAACATCAAACTTCCTCAGTTTGTGCTGGTGCATTTTACTATATTTCTTTGTTAGCCGGATGATGTTGTTTTGTCTGTTCTAATTACATTTTTTGTAGTTATCATCCAGCATTTGTTCAAGAACAGTTCTGAACAATCAGAATTAATTCCGTAGTGTGTGTATCAAATAAAGGTATAATGCAGCAACAACTTCTTTTTTAGTGTCTGTATTCAGGTGGACAACGTTGAGCGATTTACTGCTCGTCAGTGTTTCCATATGAAGACTTGGCATCAGCATTCGGTAGTGATAGCAGCTGATCCTGCACGATGATAAATTTCCCTTCAGCCCTCTTTTTGTTATTTACATGTAATTCTCCCGCATCGACTTTCTGTTGTTGACAGTTGTTGCTTTCGACGTGATATCATTTGGAGACAAAAACTATGTATGCATATGGTTGCCAAGAAATGCTTTGTTTGGCTTGTGTTACTGATATAAATTAGATATCTATTTTCATGTGACGAATTTATTTTTAAGAATTTACTTTTAAACCCACGCAGTGCACATTTCTAGTATTTTCATTCTTAACTTTGAGGTTCTGCAATAAACGCTATCAATTTATCGATCTTTCCAATCACTTGGATAAAGACTGTAATCATAATTAGCATCATAATGGAATACACTAGATTTAAATCAGCGTGCGGTGTCCTCTGGATCGAGACGCCATATTCGAATGTTCCCCCAGTCTTTTCTTCCACTTGCTGCCCCTCTGAAGTTCGCGATGCCCTTTTTCTTTTGCACTTGAGTTGTAGATCGACCACTGCTTTCATCGCCTGCATAAGACAAGGTACACCTTGACAGTGTAGTAATGTTTTGTGACGCACTATTACAAATTCTTTACTTACAAAGAAAATGGTATTATTATTATTCGTCTAATGGTGGACCCAATTTTTAATCTCATAAATCTGCAGCTGTTAGACCTAGCAAGCTGCTATTTCATGGTTGAAAATGTAAAGCAAACGAGTAGTTTAGCAAAGCAAAGTTATTGCGTGATAATGCTCTAAGTGAAATAAGCAGAACAAAGCTATGTTATGGTATTACACTCTTTGCCACTAATTCGAGTTCTATACAAAAAGCAAGGGTAAAAATAGTTATTGTAAAATAAAGATGAAGCATTACCAGCAAAATGGAGTTAGAGACCTTCAAAGATCTGTGATGCATTATTTTGAAAAGCATAGAAAATGCATGTGAATTCGTACTATGCACTGTCTAACGTAGACAGACCAATCGCAAACATCACTGTTTGCATTTGATTTCTTTACAATTCACTACTGGCGTTTCCACACACATTGCACTCATTGGAAAAACGCAGACGAACCTCAATAAACTAACTAAGCTGAACTGGCCTGCGCCGCCTATTTCGAGATTGGCAAGCGTTATAGTATCACTATGGCAGAAGCGAACAAGTCACCAAAGCTGCAAGGCCGAAACTGAGAATTTCATTGAATTTTAAGGAACATATGGGACAAACAAAACAGTCAGTTATATATATATGAGAGAGTAGATGTAGAGATGAATCTTTTCTAGCAAGTGGACTAATGAGGATAACAACTCTTGGAATAAAGTTTTTTCTTTTTATAAACCGGGAAATATAAAAACAACCCAAAAATCTATCTCTTTTCATGAAGTTAGCAGCATTATACTACCTTTAAGATATTGGACCTGAGAAGTATATCATTACTACTCACTAAAAATTAAATCTCACTTTCCTCAAAAGGATTTCTGATATGATGAAATGCGTTTTACAGAAGTCTCAAAGATTTAATATGCCCTGTGAAAGGTGCTTCTTCTTGTGGGCTCTTCCTTTCGATAGAGCCTAAAGACTTCCAGGTGAACTCAGCCAAAACATTTTGCTACTCAGATAAGCTGGAAGAAGGGAAAAAGAAAATGAATGAATCTTGCACAAATCAGTTTTTCTTTTCTCAGAAGATGGTAGAATAAAAGTTAGTCTAATCCATCCTGTTAATTAATTTATTACTTGAAAATTGAATCTTATTCAGTACTTCATATATATATTCCTTCTATTCATCCTTATCGAATTTTCCTTCTTGTGTTGGTGTGTGTGATACTTATTTCTCAAAGTCTGAATTTGCATTACACTTTTGGAAAGACAAATTCTTTTTTGTTGATTTACATTATCCAATCTTCCGGTGCTTGAGTGATTCTTGATCTTACCTGGAAACTGTTACTTGAAAAAAAGCCTTTATGAATAGTATTTAGCAATGAGATTCAGCACCGAACATCGTGCTAGAAGCTTGACCCTGAAGAAACACAAATTGAAATGGGTATTGCCTTTCAAAAAAAAAAAAATATTTTGATCTTTACAGAGACTCAGCAACAATTTTCTATTACTGTCATTCTGCATATAAAATAAAATATTAATTTTTTTTTTTCTATATCTTAAACAGAAATTTGTTTTGTAACTTTAGTTTTGTTTTTTGAATGTTATAATTTTTAAATTATAATATTCAGGAAATAAATTTTTTCTATAATTTTTTCTATATTTCGTTCATTCTATTCATGTGTTGCCAAAATTTCCGAAAGAAATGTTTATTTTTTAATTAAATAAATTCTTATTTATTAATGTTTAGCTGCACGTAACTGTGAGTTCAAAATATATTCAGGATGAATTTTAATGAGAAAGGATGTTTAACATTTAAGCTCTTCACCTTTGTGATTTAAAATTCCCATTTAATTATAAATTTCATATTCTTAATTTTGATTAATAGATTATTCATTAGAATTTAAATTGAATTATATAGTGTTTTAAAATGTAAGTCTTGAATTTTTTATGCTTGTGATCTTTTTTTTTTTTAAAGATAATTTTTTTTTTTTTGTTTTTGTCAGGCGCTCTGTTATGCTATTAATTCATTCCAAGTTTATTATATTCCGTTATTGCAATATTGAAATAAATTTAAATATCGTTATTCTCAATTGGAAAGTTGCTGCATGTATTTAAGTGATAATCAAAGGACTGAACAAATTCAATTGTTTAAGACTTTAGTAGGTGGCTTATTTTTAAATTGGAAAATTCTCACTTGGTAGCTGCATGTTTTAGATTTATTGTTTTAATTTTTTGGTGATGTTAAAAGATTGATTGTGTTTATTGATTTAAAGATAGAAATTATTTAATATATTGTCCATTATTTTCATGTTTTTTTATACAAAATTATGTTGAAATAACATGAAGCATAAATGCAGTAAAATATTGTATTAGGTTTCTATCTTGAATTTAATGTTATGTCTGTCTGGTTTAATTTGTTGAGTATATTTAGGATTTTGTTACACTGTATATTTTAAACATAATGAGTAAAAGCATATCAATTTATATTTTTGTAATGTCATGGAACATAGTTAAGTTAAAATGAAATAAGTTTTTATTTTTTAAAATAAAATTTAGTAAGGAATATTTAGAGATTTTGGGTAATATTTAATAGTAAGTCATATTGATGATAATAAATTATATTATAATAAAAAAGTGAGGATTTGTTTGATCAATTTTGCGTTGAAATGATAACTTTGTAAAATAATATTTAATTTGGTATTTCTGAAAGTGTTCAATTTGGGAGTAATTCAAACTTGGATTGAATTACATGTGTTGGGTTATTTTTATTCATGGTTTTCAATTTGTTTTTCTTTATGATGTTTTTAAATTGTTAAAGTAAAATAATAATAAATAATATACCAAAAATATTTATGGTAATTATTTCATTATAGTGATATGTTTTAGCAGGAATTTAATGTGAAATTTGTTTCTTTCAAGTTTAAATTGCGTGAATCAATTTGTATCTAATTAATGCATATCATTTGTAGGTGATTCTTGTTTTATAAACATAGTACAATTTCAAATAAAATATCAAATGAAATGTAAACAATGTAAAATAAGTAATATTTAAAATACATTACTATTAATGAGGGTACATCTTCATACAAGCGTGAAGGAATAACTAAATTATCAGAAAACAACAGGAACATAAAAACATGCTACGTCCTTAGATTACTTACTTTTAAGAAAAAAGTTCAGGTCAGTATTGTAGTCTGCTGAGATTTCATTTACATGGAGCGTATTCAATTAGAATTGTAAAAAAAATATATATATTTAATACACAAAAAATATTTATGGTCATTAATTTTTCCATTAAATGACGGAATTATTTCTCATTATAGTGCACATGTTTTAGCTTGAATTTAATATAATATCTGTTTCTTTTTCAATAATGTAGTTCTTAAGTATTGTAGTAATCAAATTAATACTATCATGTTGATTCTATCGCTTATCTAAGTGATTAGAAATACTTATAAATATAAGTTCTAAAAGTTTATCATGTGTTGATTCTTGTTTTATAAACATAGTTACAACTTCAATTAAAATATATATCTATAAATAATATAATAAATGAAATGTAAACAAAGTAAAAATTAAGTAATATTTAAAAGAATTATTTACCATAAATGAGGCACATCTTCATACTAAAACCTGAATGAATAACTAAAATTATCAAAAAAACAACAGGAACATAAAAAACATGCTACATCCTTAGATTACTTACTTTTAGAAAAGAAAAAAAAGTGCAGTCGAGCATTCATGAAGATGCTGCTGAGATTTCTATTCTTTTTTGTGAACAATATTCATTGAATTGTAAAAAATATATATTTAATAATACACAAAAAAATATTTATGGTCATTAATTTTTTTTACATTAAATGAATTATTTCTCATTATAGTGCACATGTTTTAGCTTCTTGAATTTAGTATGTAATTTGTTTCTTTCAAGTTTAAGTATGGTAGTAATCAAATTTATACTATCATGTGTTGATTCTATCGACTATCTATAAGTATAAGTATATGTTATAAGTACTATCTGGCAAACTATCATGTGTTGATTCTTGTTTTATAAACATAAGTACAATTTCAAATAAAAATCAAATAAATGAAAATGTAAACAAAGTAAAATTAAGTAATATTTAAAAGAATTATTTGCTATTAATGAGGCACATCTTCATACTAAAGCCTGAATGAATAACTAAATTATCAGAAAACAACAGGAACATAAAAACATGCTACATCCTTAGATTACTTACTTTAAGAAAAGAAAAAAAAAAGCAGTTCTAAGCATTCATGAAGATGCTGCTGAGATTTGCATCGGGATCAAATCACTCCCCTTATTTTCTCGTGTAAAGCAGGGAGTTTTAAACTCGGGCTTTACCTTCCTTTCATCAGCAAGCGCGTACTAGCTCTCTCTCCTGTAGTAAGGGTTTTGTGTTTTCTTTATCTTTTCTTTAATGTAAAGAAAACAAATTGGCTCTCCTTCATCGGTTAAATTAAATTTCCTCTTCATCCTTTAAATAAGACAAGGTAACTAATTGCTTACAGATAACGATGGAAAACATCCAGGGATCGTATCTTTTGAAATTTATCATCAAGTTTGGAAGTCACAACAACAAGGGAATGAAAAAGAAACGGTCTTGCAGAAGGAAACTGGGGAAAATGAAAAGAAATAACTTGGGTATTGATTCTTTCATTGGATGTAACATGAAAGCTTTTTATTTGAAACTAAAAATTACTGCTTTTTTTTTATGGAATTAAATATTCCTTGCTGAATCTGTTCCGCGTTTCAGTAATTTTCGTTATGAGAATTTTCGTGAATTTTGCAAACTCAACAAATGTTTTATAAAAAAGTTCTTTCTCGTTATTAGTACGTCTTGCGCATCAATATTTCAACAAATAACTTGGAAATGGTGTTTTATTTATTTATTTATTTTTTAATTTTTCTAGAATTGAAAATTGCGTTTCCGTCAAGTTATCAAAAATGTTAAATATTTATTTTTTTGGTTCAGTTTGAAATTAAAAATGTCTTTTTTTTTTCTTTAAACTTATTTTTAGAGCTTTGGTTTTATTTCAAATAATTTTGAATTTCAAATTTGATATTTTTTTAATTTTACGTGAAGTTATTTTGTATAAATCTTATTTTGTATAATTTAGGAATGAGATTAGTGTGAAAAATTAATTAGAAAAAAAGTTGAAAAAAAATTAACGTAGGTATAATAATTCGATTGCTTTAGTTGAAGGCTAGTACATTTTAAAAGCGTGTTTACACTGTATATTACAATAGGCATATTGTATGCCTATACCATTACAATAATACAAATTTAATTAAAAATGCACTAGAAACAATGATTACTAATAAATATGGCAGGAAGCAGAACAGGATTAAAATGCTGACCAACCAGACAATCTTAATCTTGTAGACCATTTATAATGCATGCTACCAAAATAATAATATTTGTTCTGTTTACTATAGGCGTAACACAACGTTGTATACCTATACCTTACAATAATGAACAATTTAATTTGAAATACACTAAGAACTGTGATAAAAAATAAATAAGATAAATAAGGAAAAATATAATATTATAATAATAGAATAATAACAGTATAGAATTAAAATGTTGACCATCCCTACAATGTAAGAATTCTAGAACATCTATAATGCGTGCTACCAATAATTGCAATCTTTGTTATGTTTTTGTGAGTATTTTGTTGGACATATTTATTTTTTCGTGATTATTAATGCATTTATAATAAACTTATTCTTTTCCTTAATTTATGATTTATTGTTTTTAGATTGATGACTTATGTGCTTATTCTTTTTCTAAACATAGTTACAATTCCATAAAAATATTGAATGAATATTTAAAAAAAGTGATTTTTTTAATTAAGTCAATTCTTTATTATTAATAAAGACCAAAATTCACTAAAGTAAGCATAGAATATAAAAAAGAATAGCTTATATTTATTTTTACTTAATTGTATATTGCACAACAGGAACAATTAATTAAAATAAATAAATTTTTCTGTAAAGCATATAATAAGTATGGACGTTTAAAATGTTTGTCATTTTACCTGTATGGTAACACAAAGATTTTTATTTAAACAAAGAAGATTAAAAAGTGCAAAAATTAATCTTAGCAAAAAGCTTTTTAGAAATACTTAAAAGTTCGTAAATAGCTTATGACATTTATTTAAATTCTTTTAGCCTTAAATGAATGAAAGTACAAATTTAAAGAGTTAAATTTTAGTATTCATTTTTTATTCCTGTTATTTTTAAATTCACTTTTATTGTTATTTTTTAGAATATAGTTAAATCCATCACACGAAAGTCTTGCTTTCAGAAACAAAAACCTCCATTTACTTCCTCATGAAAGCTTTAGCCAAACCTTTACCACACCCGTACCCGTAAACCTAACATGGAACGGCATTTCTAGCAGGTTCCACGAAGGCTTGCCCCATAAGTCATGAATGGGTGACGTTGTCCTAACGGTAATGGAATCACAAATCACCCTTCTGAATTGAACTGTCGCGAGCAGGATTCAGTTCCCGTTCCGGGGGAGATGTGTGGTGAATATGCATCGGCAACCGGTTCTGTAATTGCATGTTTAGAGAACCGTTCTTCGATAAGAGCACTACAACGAGAGTGAGATTCCATTCTGGGGAAAGGGGACTCGGAAGCAATGTGTCAGTGTGATTATTGTGTAAGAGTGGCATTTTTCTGTGTCCAATGAATCAAAAGGGTTTTTATTAGATTTCTTCCCCCATGAAATGAAAGTTGAAGTGGGAGGGTATGGAGATACTCTTTTGACAGCTGCATGGCAGGGATGTTTTATCTGGTGCTGAGGTTTGAATGATAGAGTCAAAATTGGGGAATCATAGTAAGATATTCTGTTTTAGGCACTTTTATTTTTGATGCATTCAATATTAGTATTATATTTTTTGACATTAAATGTATGTATGTATGTTTTCTGACAAATGGATTTCGTTTTTCTAAAATATTCTGGTACTTATTTTTTTGTCATATAAATGAATATTACATAATATTTCATAACATTCATGTACTTAACTTTCAAAAGTTATTTTCATTTCCGGAATGCATTCTAAATAAGCTAGTGTTAGTATTAAAAGATAATGTCATAAATTTCCTATATTCTACTAGTCCTAAAATCTACTACTAAATTCTATAAGAGCACTATACCATATATATATAAATATATATATATATGTGTGTGTGTGTGTGTGTGTGTGTGTATGTATATATCTCTCTATATATAGAGAGAAAAAGATTTTTTACATAAATATGCAATTTTTTTGTATTTTAACGCTTTTTTTCACTTCGTAAAGAAATATTTATATCTATACATTTGCTTGTTTAGCTGTTTTTAATGTCATACAATATCATATTGAATGTCTTAAATTTATGTTTATTTAAGCTGCTACCTTATCAAGGCATTTAATTCAGAAAAATAAAAATCCTAATAGTTTCTTATTTTAATATATTTTTAAAAGAATGAAATTGTTCTTCTACTAAGTGTAGTAATTCTTCGAACAGATTCACATATAATTTAGAATGTCTAGTAAATTATTTTCATTGCAAGGTCTATTTTGACAAAAAAAAAAAAAGTTAGAGCTTTATTTTGAATAATTTTTTTTTTTTTCATTCTTATGCAGGGAAATATAATAACCAAAAATTATTTATTATTTTAAAAACTCTTACATCTATACAATACCAAAGCATATCAAAGGAATATTCACATACTGCATACACTTATTCACATGCTTTATTGCATGAGTTCATGAACTTATCTCTCAAAACCGTAAAAGCAATATGCATTCATTATCAAATGCATAATATGATTACTGATTACGTGACTTACTTCTATAAAAATCTTACGGAAAGTAAAGAATAATTTTTAATAATTTATTTCCTGATTTTCAAATCTTTTCAAAATTATGTTATCTTGAATCACGCATAACAATGTAATCCCTAAGATTTTTTTTTTTTTTTTTTTTTAGAAATAAAAATTATAATATTGTATATATTAATTACACAAAAGGATATTAGACAGTCCTTAGAGGTATTAATAATCATTATTACATTATTATTGTAAAACTGTTGTAGTAAATAAAAATTGTGTGTTTTATAGGAATTATGTAATTATATTGTTTGTTAAACAATTATGTATCTGTAAGGCATTTAGTTTCTTTAGTGAAAATAATTTTCCAGGACATAGCGATTGAAAATTCTAAAATAAATATGCAATAACTGATGTTTCTATATACTTATTAAAATTATAGCATCTAGAAGAATTTCTGGTTTGTTAACTCATATGTCATAAAAACTTACATAATAACCAATTTAAATGATGCTGTATATCAGTAATAATATTGTATATCATAAATATCTGAAACATTTCTTTGTTTTTATCATTCACAAATAAAAATATTTAAATTAATTTATTAAATGAAAATTACTATCATTATACGACAAACAGCTTGCATATTTAAAGGATTTTGTCAACATATTTTTTATAAGTCTCTAAAGTCATATAAATTTAATGCATGCAGATGTTTCATAAAAATAGTTTCATACTATATTTTATTAAACATGGTTTCACTCTATTTATGTGTGTGTTTACGTGTTTAAGTTTTAATGCTGATATAAATGAATTCTTGCAAGCTAATGGACAGAAAAAGACGGTAGAGTTAATCTTTAAAGAAATGCATGTTGCCTACAGGATTAATAATAATTTAAAACTGCTTTAGAGGAATAAAAGCTAACACTTCATGGAACTTTACTATTATAACGTGTGCGAAAGCGTAAGTTAAATTTGCTTTTAATGCATGTAGTTATTTTAGAAATATAATTTGCCAGAACTTTATTTTTCGAGATGGTAGATGCAATATGTAATACCTTAAGCATATAAATACTTATAAAAATATATAACACGTTGTAGAATTTCTAATTTGTAAGGGTACCTTTTTTAAATATCTAACAGATTTAACAGAATTTCCAGTTTGCATGTTATCGTAAATCCTTTGTAGTAATTGCATCCCATAGTTACTACGAGACTTTCTTTGGTTTTTATAAGGAAGAAATGAAGATACTTTTTAAATTAATGCAGAGATGGTCGCGGGGACTTGGGTTATTTTTGCCAAATCCCGAACATCTCGCAGAGTCTCAAGGATATCTGTATGAAAAATGACTCCTAGATTCTCGGTTTGGCTGTAGACTTATACATTGAGCAGTGAGTGAGATAATTTTTCCTTTTGATAAGCGCTGCCATTTTTCATCATAGATGGGCCAAAAAAATACCGTTTTGCACGCATTCCACCGCTCATAATGCTCCAAGTGGTAATTAGGGATTGTAACTGGAAGGATTATGAGAATTTGAGGTAACTTTTCAAAATTTTCTGCGAGAAAAGCTTCAGCTGCTTAATCACCGAATATGTTTCCTTGGTTTTCGAAAAAAAAAAAAAAAGGTAGGGCCGCTGGAAAGCTCCGTTCCTCACGCGTATGGAATAATGATGAGAGAGCTGTTTCCACAATAAACCTCATTAGGGTAAAGCTCAAAGAAGTGTAATTAAGGCCACGCGATTCAAATATTTTGGAAGATTTATAGATTTTCAAAAAATTAAACGCTTTCACTTATTATTTGAAATACCACAGGAAGCATTTTATTCGTCTATAATCTTGTATTCCAGCTTTCAATATGCATCTACCAGAAAATAATTTTCAAATAACAACCATAAGCTTCATATTTAAAATCTATATTTACCTGAAATTTAATAAAAACTTTCTGATTAAAACAAATGATATTATTTACCTTATGTCCAAAGAGTAAATTTTTAAGATTCTATTTGCTAATTTTTTTCAGAATTATCCTTCTGAAATGAATTTTTAAACATTTTTTTATTGATATTATAAATAATTATAAGGGCTTTTATAGATTTTCAAAAATTACACTCTTTTACTTATTATTCGAAACGTCACAGGCAGTATTTTATTCGCCTATAACCCTGTATTCCAGCTTTCAATATGCATCTAACCAGAAATTAATTTTCTATAAACAACAATATACTTCATACTAAAAATCTATATTTATGTCTAAAATTGACTTCTTGAAACTAATGATTATTATATATTTTTAGTTCAAAAGGGTAAATTTTTAAGGTTCTATTTGATAAAATGTTTCAGATTTTCAGCAAAATTTCTTCTGGAAATAAATTTTTAGACATTTTTTATTGTTATTATAAATGCTTATAAGGGTTATTTATAGATTTTCAAAAATTAAACTCTTTTACTTATTATTTGAAACGTCACTGGCAGTATTTTATTTCTGTATAATCCTGTATTTCAGCTTTCAATATGCATCGAACCAGAAAATAATTTTCTAGAAACAAATAAACGACATCTATATTTATCTAAAATCTAAAAATTGACTTCCTTATTTAGACTAATGATTATTATATATCTTTAGTTCAAAATGGTAAATTTTTAAGGTTCTGTTTGATAAAAGTTTCAGAATTATTTCAACAAAATCTCTTCTGGAAATTAATAATTAAATAATTTTTATTACTATTATAAGTGCTTTTAAGGGTTATTTAGAGATTTTCAAAAATTAAACACTCTTACTTATTATTTGAAACGTCATGGGAAACATTTTATTCGTTCTGTAATCTTGCATGTCAGTTTTCAATATTCATGTAAACAGAAAATATTTTCCTAAACGCAACCATAAACTTTATGCTAAAAATCTATATTCGTCTGAAATCTGAAACTTGATTTTCTTATTAAGACTAATGGTTATTATATATCTTTAAATCAAAGGGTTAAATTTTTAAGATTCTATTTGATAAATTTTTCAGAATTATTTGATCAAAATCTCTTCTGTAATTGAATTTTTAAATATATTTTATTGATATTATAAATTTTTATAAGGATTATTTGAAGGAAATTGTTTTTTTTTTAAGAAAAACAAATAATTTTATATTTGAAATTTTAAATACACAGTTTTGAGATCTTTGGTACAGTAACTTTGTATGTGAATTTAAATACAATTTTCATAAATATCCATGCAACATTACAATATTTATTTACTTTGTTAAGGATCTATTTCTTCATATCAAATATGAATACATTATTTGAATTTAAAATATAATTAATTTATATTATTTTTTGAAATATATAAAATAAGATTTAGATTTTAAAAATACTATTATTTGAAAATAAAAATGTTTTCCTAGATAAATTGCTATAAATATTAATTTGTATTTTTTCAAGGAAATGTGTTAATAAAACTATAATTTTTTATTCGTTACCATTCATATCATTGTTTTAACAATTAATATTATAAATATACAATTCATTGTAGATTTATTATCTACATTTCCTTATATCTAGGACTGACTATTTATGGTAAAACAATTGATTTGTCCTGGGCTGTTTTATATTTAAAAGAAACACAAAAGATCAAAAACAAAAAAAAAAAATTCAATTTAATCATATATATTATTCAAAACTTGAAAAGAAACACATAAGAAATTGATATGTACATGGTGCAATCATTCAAATCATTCTTCAAAAAAATGTCTTTCTATCATTCTTCTTTACTTCATGGCACTATCCAGAGAAAGTACATTTTTCAGAGTTATCCATTTAAATTCTCCGAACATTTATGCCACCTGAATATATACATTATTGTAACTGTTGTAATAGCAAGAGGCCAATAAGATATTCTTCTATGTGATGCTGATGATAAACTGTGCGCAGCATCTGAAAAAAAAACCGAGTTAGTTATCAATTTAAAAATTCAAAATTTTACAAAAAAAAAATAAATAAATATAAATCTTAAAAAATATAAATCCTTAATTGAAAAGTACTTATTTTTTTTTTACAAAAATATATAAATTACTTTTATGAATGTAATTCTATACACAGTACTAATGCAACATTAAGAATAAAAATCATAGCAGTACAATAAAAGTTATTTGCCATTTAATAAAATTTCAACTTTAAGAAAAAGTATAAATCAATTTATTATAGTTGTCTATATTTAGTGCAGTAGTCTTTATTACATCGTGTATGTCCGGTGACGAATAGTAATTCGATACAGTGCATGTGATGTAACAGACGAATTTAAATTAAATTTTTTTAATGTTTCTAAATATCCAAGTACATGGCACAAAAGAGGGAGTACCATGTCTTATAATGAAAAGAGGAAATGATTAAATTTCAAGTATGAATCCTGCCAAGAAGGAGATAGTTAAAATTTCAAGCATGAATGATTCAAATTTTAAATATGAATCATTTCAATGATGAGATGATTAAAATTTCAAATATCAATCACTTTCATGATGAGATGATTAAAATTTCAAATATGAATCATTTCAATGATGAAATGATTAACATTTAAATTTAAAGAAAGCAATCCAATATTGGACATATCACAATGGACCAGACATATCATCGAACAGATTCTATATCGCAAACGAGAAAGAACATCGAGAGGTAATACTGATACACTGGTGTGCAAAACTTAAGCAACAATGTAAAAATTTAGAAGATAGCCATGAAATTGCAGAAAAGGAGGCCTGGAGATCAGTACAATGAACACGAAAGTCACTAGAAACGTCATGCGTATACAAATATCAGGAACGAAATGTCAGGACGAAAAACGAGTGATGTTGGCGCGCACAGCTCAACAGTAGAATAAAAGGAAGAACGGAGACGCAATTCAACATATTCGCTGCCAGTGCCAGTGAGTCAGTTCGTGAAATATGGCTAGAAGAAATCACCTGGACGACTTCACACGTAGAAGAATGATCGGAAAGCTAGAGGAGGGGCATACTGTCACCAGTGTAGCTGCAGAATTCGGAATCAACAAAAGTGTCGTTTCGCGCGCTTGGAAATCGTTCCAAACCACGGGTACAGCTGTTAGAAAGGTTGGTGGTGGCCGCCCGAGGAAGACAACTGCAGGGGATGACCGATATATCGTCCTGCAGGCGAAAAGAGGCCGACAGCAGTTAGCAAGCGCCATTGCTCATAAACTCTGTACAACGACGAGGCGACAAGTGTCGCGGTTTACTGTGGCCAGACGCCTTCACAAAATGGGCCTATTCGCTAGCTGTCCTGAACGCTGCCTCCCGTTGAAAGTTGGCCACCGCTTACAGTGGTGCATAGAGCACAAAAACTGAACAACTGATCAATGGCGTCGTGTCCACTTTTTGGATAAGAGTCGGTTCTGTACCCGAAGCAATTCTTGACGCGTTTTGATTTGGAGAGAGGTCGGGACGCGGTTTTATTCCAGTAACCTCAAGGAAAGACACCCTTATGGTGGTTCTGGAGTTCTTGGCTGGGGAGGCATTTTTCTCAACGGGCGAACTGAGGTCCACGTTATAGACAGAGGGTCTGTAACCGGGGATCGCTATTGTGAGGAGGTACTCTTTTCCCACGTGCGTATGTTCCCAGGTGCCATTGGGCAGACTTCATTTTTATGGATGACAATGCACGGCCACATCGGACTCTTGCTGTTGAGGAGCTATTGGAAAGTAAAGATATCATTCGAATGGATTGGCCAGCGTACTCTCCAGATTTAAATCCCATCGAACATGTGTGGGATGCTTTAGGGAGACTCATTGCAGCGCGCTTACATCCTCCGGAGAACACCCAACAACTCAAACAGATGCTGATTGAGGAATGGGCACTCCTACCGCAAGAAATGTTGCACCAGCTGGTTCTGAGTATAAGGAGACGGTGCGAAGCAACCATTGCAGTGAGAGGGAGGGCATATCCCATATGAAGAAACATCTGTTTGTTGTTCTTCCTCTTGAATAGACAACCATAAATCACGATACTACGCGTTCAATAAAGCTTGTTTTTGTTTGATTCCATACCGTATGAGATTGTATTTCTTTTTCAGCGCCGATGCTTTTGTCATCCTTTACGTACATAATATTCTCCCTCATTTCTGAATGTCATGTCTCTCAGATGATTTCTCGTGGAATTATGGCAAAAACCCACCTGTTGCTTAAGTTTTACACACCAGTGTATTAAAACTTTTTTGACTATGAAAAATATAAATTGAATATTATTTTTATTATTAAACATATTTTCGAAAAAAAAAAAGAATCATATTAAATCTGTGTGACTCAAATAATCGTGGATCGATATACATGATAGATTTGCACACTCAATGCTCGTTATTTCAACGTCACTCAACATAAAAATTTAGCAGTAGCATAAAAGTCGTCTTTGTGACTAATTATTTCAAGATGTATTACTTTTGTTACGTGGCGAAGATAAAGTTCGTCGCACTAAATACTTAATGAGAGAATTTTTCTTAGGAGATCGTGTTCTGTCAATATAAAATGTTTCAATCATTTTCCCATTAATGGAGTTATTAAAATCTAAATAAGTTGGGTTTTTTTAGTGAATAGCCTTTATCTTATAAGCCTTTTATATGCCACATTTAAATTTCTTTTTTGTTAAATAACCAACATATAAAAATATAATAATTATTTTTGATACGAGTCCAAATGCTGTAAATTTGACAGGAAATGTCTCGCCACCAGTTCTGTATTAGTACCATATCTGCCCGCATATCTGTGCACGTAGTCTATTCTGCTTTGTCAAAGATTTAGTATAGTTTGTCTTGTCGCTCTACTGTCATTTTTTGCACACATTGGGCTAATTAGACAGGGTCCTACAATTTAACGTGGAATTCCGAACTACTAACAAACATCCATGCCACCGCCAGGATGCTAACCTAAAGTTCGTATTTTATCAAAATAGCACCATGTGTAAAGGCTGCTACATTGCACACTCACGTTACAACAGTTTTTAATGAATACCACCTATTGAAAGCATCTATTTGGATTTCAACCTCCTCTCCTTTTCTTCCAGTTCAATGAAAGACTTAATTCTGGGGATTTATAATCCCCATCCGGCCATAGATAAGGAGAAAATTCTGTCATCATGTCGTATTTCGAAAACAGCTGCCATTCGGAAACTTGAAGTGCTTTCTACAAAATAATATTGGTCTCTTCAATTGTTGAACCAATATGTTGAAATGATGGATCTTTAAAAATACTTTTCTAAAAGTTATTGATTTTCATCAAAACACTGTTTCTGCATATTAAGTAATGATTTTTTGTTCATAATGTCGCAGTTTACTTACTTGTTAATTATAAGTTTAATATCAGTCACATAGATGTTATAAGTATTTTAAAAATGAATACGTTATTTTTAGAATGGCTTAATTACATATTCATTAGCTATAATTGTAATTTCTACATTGAAAAACATTATAAAACTTTTATAATGGTAATGCTCTAGTTAAAGCATCGCCTTGTAAATATTCTAACATTTTCCTTATAAATAATTATTATAATTTTTTCAATTTTTGTTCATTATAAAATGAACAATGCGAAATAAAATTAAAGTTAATTTATTATTTTGTCATTAAAATTGTGAACATATTAAGAAATTGATTGAAAATTAAAAGCTGAATGTAAAGATAAAAAAAAAAAAAAAAAAAACTTTTGAAATAAACTATGAAAATATGTATTGTTTAATTTTACGTGATGTAATTCAAAAACAATTTCTACAATTTGTTTAAAAAAAAAAGGAAAACAATGTTCAAAAAAGGAATTAATTCATCTTTGTTAAAGCCCAAGTTTTGGACAGTGATGTTTTAATAATATGTCTACGTTACAAAGTAGCGTAAAATATATTATTATTAATATTATTTCATTACAGTCTTTAGTAATTTTAGAAGAGCCCCTTAGTTAATTTAAGTTTCAAAAAGTACATTCATAACAAAGGCAATAACATTTTAATGTAAGTTATAAATTATATCCCTCTCAATCTATAAATATCCATTTTGTAAGGTAAATGGGTTAGACAAGTTTCACTTAATCCTTAGAAATACACCTTTAAAGCAGCCTCCGAAATATGAAATATAACATATATTTTTAAATTGCCATATTAAATTTCATAGGAGCCATTATACATAATCTGATTAAACAAACTGAAATTATAGAGAAATTTTAAGCAGATATTTTATTAATAAATCCACCATGTAAACTTGCGTAAATTACACATGAATTTCGAAAAATACAACTGCTTTAATAATTTACGAATAATTTGTGAATGTTACTGTTTAAATTATAAACAAATGCATTGCTATAAATGTTAGGTTTACTATTTAAGTTAAATATTCATGTACATTTTAATGTGTTTTAGTTGCTTCTCTCATAATTTATTTCTCAGTTAGTTATTTCTTAGTCTAGTAAGAATAACAAATATTTCTTTTAAATTTACGGAAAACAATTATTCTGGAATATTAAATTTATTATATAACATTAAAATAATAAATATAATAATTATATGAAAATACTAGTGAAGGAAATGTTACAACACATTGTTTAATTACTCACATGATTTTTTTCAAAACATTGTAATATTTGTAAAATTGTTATTGCATATTTCTAATTTAATTTATGTTGCAAAATTATTTCAAATATGTTCAATAGTTCTAGAATAATATATTAAATCGTTAAGTATAATTATCATTTTTTTTTTTTAAATGTTTAAAATTTATGAAAACTAATTTTGTAATTTCCGAACATCATGTAGTATAATTCTGGATATATGTTGAAATAGTAAATAGATAATTAATCTATTAAGTTGAAAATTTTTTTAATGCCTACTTATGCAATGCAATATATTCCTTTTGAAAATATATTTTTAAAATGTAAAATAAAAATAATTATAATAAATAAATAAATAATAATAAAAAAATTAAAATAAGTTATTTCAAACCAGCAATGTCAATTAAAATTATCAAGCCTAAGAATAATAATAAATGAAAATCAGCATGCATATATAACAGACAGAAAAATGTCACCTGAGGTAGAAAATTTTTTACATTTTTCATGTATATTATATCCTAATTGCCCCATTCAATTCTTTAAAACTTTCTCGGATATTTATCACTGTTTAAAAAAATAATTATATTAAAAACTCTTTTGACAAAGATATATTCTGTTCAAGTAATTCTCTTATTTTTTTTTAGATCTCACTTTTGATTAAATAGTTTTCTTTTATATAGGCGGCATTGCAAATTTAAATATAAAAATCAGAGTGAAATTCAACGAACATGTTCTTGGATCCCTATAAATAATTTCATTTTCTTTTTTTTCTCACCTTAAATTCACTCCAATGGTATCATAAGATTTAAAACCTATGACTTTATTGACAAGAAGAAAAGGTTCTTTGAAAACTCACGCCCTGATTGTCTGTTTCCTTCACTATCATAAAAAAATCTTAAATTCTTTAGTTTGGGGACTGTAAATGTCTTCAAATTTCTTTGTCAACACAACTGCGATTTGGTTAGAGGATATTTTTATTGGTAAAATTGCAATGCAATTTTTTTTTTTTTTATAATTCAAAATTTTAAAAAATTGCTATGTATCACTGTATTTTCTTATCTATTCATTTTGATTTATTTTACGTCAGCTTTTGTATGAACGGTATAACAGCAAAACATTAGTCAAATCAAAAGAAATGCATATAAATAAATAAATGAATACTTACACACAGGGAAAAAAAGCCTTATATCTGCTTGCTAGATGGATTCAAGTCAAAAATATATGGAACGAAGTATTCCGATGTAAAAAAACAAAAATTAATTGGTATCAATTTTATGTTATTCGTTTATCAAATAGTGAAACCAAATTTGATACTTTTCTTCAATTGCTCTATACTTTGCATTAGAAGAATTCCTGTAAACATATTTGAATATACTAAATTAACTTTGCACTCTTTAATATACTTTAATAACTCTTTAATCTTGAAATGCGGACACGCCCACATAAACTTCGAGAAGTATATATATATATATAGCTCACCTTTTTACATATTATACCTTACAATAATTACATCCCAAGTACATAACATCAGCTTAATTATAATATAGCATAATCGGCTTATCGGATTTTAACTTATTGCAAATAGTATTGAAATCCCTTATTGGCCTTTAAAATGTTTACACTAAATAGAGTATTGCATTTATCTGTTTAACAAATAAATATAAATTCATATAACTGATGCATAAATATTTCTGTTAAAGTTAAGCATGTATTGTAACTCAGAATAAACATCGTAATGGCTTTAACCCTCATTAAAATGCTTTTATAAAGTATTACAGAAATGTTATGCTATTTTTTATTATTATTTTATAGTTAAGAAGGCATATCATATTTTTGACTGAAAACAATAATAGTTAATAGCATCGTCAAGAATTTTCGAATTACTTTGTTTGAACTTTATTGTTCTATTGTTTATCAGATTATTTTAACCTTTAACAAATTGTTGTTTTATATTTCATTTGTTTCAATTTTACATCAATAGTTTCATTTATAGTAAGCAGTTATTTTAAATAAAACCGAATTTCAAATCATTTACTTGAACTCTTAAAATTAAAATTCATTAGTAATTTCATATTTACACAAGGAATGCGAAATATGTTCTGTTAAACTTAATTTTACTTAATTAAATTTCATTATTAATTCTGCTTTTTTTAACAATTATGAAAATAAAAGTGCAAAAAACCACTTTTTAATTATTAATTTATTGAAATTTTTAAGATTGATAAATATTTGATTACTGTTAAAGATTCAATATAAACCTTGAAAATTATTCATTTTAACAATTGCAATGTAAATTAAAATAATTTTTATGAATACAATTTTTTAAATGTTCTTATAATTTTTTTAAATTTATAAATTGTTTTTACACTGAAAGATTAATAATATAATATTATACATTATTTAAAATTCCTGTCATACCAAAGTTTAACTGCATTGTGACTTATGTTATTCTTAAAGATTTGAGTCAACATTGAGCAGTTTTCAACTTACGTATATTGCACTAAATGATATAATACCATAAATGCTATTCATAGATAAGTCTAACGGGATTGTTTCTGTTGTTTAATTTTGTAGATAAAAAGTTTTTCATTTTGTAATCAGCAACCTGGTAGTTACTGATAGAGGTAGCTCAGTAAGAACCCGATGTGCGCGGAGCCATGTTAATTGTGTAAGAAATTAAAGAATATAAAGAAAATAAAATCATGAATTAAAGAAGAGTGAAAGAGGAAAAGATAGAGACAGTACAGACTTTGATACTATTTAATTAAAATTGAGTACTATGGCATATTTGTATATTGGTTTAATATGTATAGCAGGCCTCCTTATATATCATGGGTAATGAAATATTCTCTTAAACAATTCCATGTTCATGATGGAAAACAAAAGTTAAAATTACAACAGATGGCCCAATAATATAAATTTTTAACATATTGTCTTTTAGGTTATTTAGTTAATAGGTCCTGTAAATTTTCTGAGTCTAAATCATGATAATACCTCACACAGACTCAAATTATTAAATCTATTATTTCTATTTGTGTGCTATAGCGAAAGCTACCCTGATTACTAAATGAATATGTATTTGGTCTAGCGACTAGTCTTTCTTTTTTAAAGCAATTTTGAAGATTTTTTTCCTTACTTTTGAATTATTTCTTATATTTTAGCACCAGCAGAAAAATTTATGAAACTATGTTTTTATGCTATCAAATTTGTAGAAAACCTAACTTATAGAAATTAATTACATGTAGAAAATGTAATGTGCATTTACATAACATAATTTTAAAAAAAATTATGTATCGGACTATCGTTTTGGATTGACATTTTTTTAAATTTTAAATTTGGCATAATTCTGTAAATTGCTCAAAAATAAAAAATTAAAATATTTTATAACTTTGTATTTTGTACTCTTAATTAGATTTTTCAAAGTCCAAAAATTAAATTGTATTCCATTTTTCAAGTAGAAAAATGTGTGGTCCTTCATGGATTCAAAATTATTAAATTCTTTTTAAATTGGATTTAAATAAAAAAAATAATACAACATGACGAAAGTAAAATCACCAGCATTATATATGCAAAATATCATTTTATATTCCAGTTTTATCGTTTAAACAAACCGAAGATCTTGCAAAAGAAATGTTTACATCAAATTTTATTTCATACTGGAACAATTTTCATAAACAAAAGAAAATGAAAGAGAGAAGTTCATTTGAATTTTAATAAGACAGATAAATGTTCAGAACTTCAAGAATGGCGTATATCCCAAACAGGGCATGTCCTTAATCTAACAGAAAATCATTCCAAAGAAATGTAAGGCTGTATTTCTTCTTCTCGAATATATCCAACGTTTCAAGTGAATACTTGTATGCAAATTACGAAGAATAATATTAGCTTTGAGAAGGGGTTGGATAATTCATTGCCAGTGTACGCATTTCATGTAATATATGCAAATTCAACACGGAGGAAAAATCTTGTTGGAATTCAAATTGAAATCTCTGAAAGATGAAGTGACTCTCTTCTAACTGTTCTTGGAATCTAAAGATGACACTTTCTTTCATGCATTCAAGATATGCTTATCCGGGAAAATGTAAATTAAATGCAAAATCCCCTGATTATTTGAGAAGTAAAAGTAACACGGTGGAAATTAAAGAGAGAGAGTTGAATGAACTTGTGTTGATTTCCCGAGGGTCAAAATTACTCGCATTAAATTTGAAGGCATCATCTATCTCAAAGTGATAAACCTCGTTTTTATTTGCACTTGAGCTTAAAAATATGCATGATTATGCTGTGCTGTGTTACATACTAACTTTTGCTAATTTGAAGAACACATTTTTAATCTACTTTTTTTTAAAAAGTTGTATGGCTTATTAATCATTCTCTAAAGTGTAATGGATTTATTTTAATTGAAAACAAACGCTCAAAATGAATTAAGTAGAAATTCAATCTCTTAGAAAATTATGAATTTTAATAATTTATTTTTAATTAAATTATCTTATTAAAATTATTAATTCTAAAAATTTTAATGAATTTTAATTTTTTTGTTCAGATGCTACGTTTATATACATTTACTTCCTTTTTTTAATGTTGTAGAAACTTAACCATATTTTTTAATTTTATTTTTATTTGACACACTCATTTTTGTGTAGATATATAAGATAGGGATGGGACAGATATATTCATTAGATTTGAAATATTTTTAATTCAATAGTTTAATATTTTTTTTATAAAAAATAATTACATTTTGATGTTTATCTTAGTTACTTTTGTGGTACAATTTATTAAAAATAATACATAATTCCTTCTGGGTTTTTTAGTGTAAAAAAAAAATTTTCGCCAAAAAATTATTTTAAATCACTTTTTTTTAATTTAAATAAAAATAAATATTTTAATAAGTATTTAGTAATAAAAGACTTTTATAAGGTATTCCAGAAAGAGTCTCGTAATAACTTCAACAAGTTAAATAAACATAAAAATTGTGTGTATTAAGAATAATGCGAATTTACCTTATTGATTGCTTGAATTAAAACCTTGATATTTTTTAAAAATATATGATGACTAAGATCTTTTAAACTTAACTGATCACCAAAGTTGTTTCAATCAAAGTCAATAAAAATTATATCGCATTCTTTATCATCACTATTCATTGGAGTTTATCACATTTTTTGAAGCATTTGATTCAAGGCAAGTCAATGGGGCTATTAAGAAGATAGTCGGTTGAAGCTTTTCTAATAATGATAAAAGTAATCAATTAAATCCATTATTACTTTGTTCAATTTACATTCCCCTGTGCTAATATCATTCCACAACATTATATTCCCAGAATCACTTTCACGTGCTCAACAATAGGGTTACAATCCCTGAAACTCAATATTCCTACCATTCTCAATTCGAATCACAATTCACAAATTACCACTTCCTTCCTTAAATTGGATTTCCTCCCAGACATTGAATTAGTCAGGCTAATTGTGGAACCTGCGAAAGGTTAACTATTTCAGGAATAAGACACTCTTCGAGAGATAGAAAGAGAGAGAGCTGACTGGGGAATTGTGTTCGAGATTGGGACTTTCCAAAAGCCAAAGGTACGAATCCTAACGACATAAAGGCTCAAACCTTTAATGACTCTCTATAGAGGAAAGGGAACAGTTTTTCCTTCTGGCCAAACAGCCTAATCCCAAGATCAATGGCGGCCTTTCCGGCATCTTGTCTTGCATCTGTCTCAACTAATCAAAAGATTTACTTTCAGAGAAAGCAGGGCTTTGTGCTGAAGACTAAGGGGCAAATGCAATTGATAATAAAGGTAACCACAAGCAAACACAGCCGTGAGGAATTCTATGTTGTTAGCAACATTGTATCATTATTTTTTTCTTCCTTTCGATATAGATTTGTATTCCTAAATATTTTTTAATATTTTTATTTTCAGTTTTATAAAAAGAACACTATTATGACAATTTCGTTCCTGCAAAAAGAAGTTATTAAAGTGTATATGAGCTGTTTTATAAGAAAGTGGTATAAAAGCCATTGAAGTGATAAGACTATCATTTATAGCAAAATTATTAAAGAATTCTTGTAAACTTATAATATTATTTTATATAATTGGTTGTAAAATTACAATTAATAAAGAAGAAATCATTAGAACGAGTTGTAATTATAATCATTGTACTTTTCCAAATTAAACATGTCATTAAAAACTAATCTAAAATTGAGGTAAGGTAGAAACTAATCAAATAAAAGACATAAAGGTATAAAAAAAATAAATAATAAAATAAAAATAAACGAATGAAATAAACTAAAAATTAAATTAAAACAAGTAAATAAAATAAAAATATATAAATAATAGTATAAAAAGTAAAAAAAAAAAAAAATCTAAAAGTAAAAGTGTGGTAAAGTATAAGGTACGTAAATAAAAGTTGTATAAAGTAAAAGGAAAAAAAAAACTCGTTGTAAAATTAGATAAAGTTTGAGAAAAATAATTTAATTTTTTTTTTTTTCGTATTTTAAAATTCCTATATTTAAAAAATTGAACACGTGTATTTTCTAGACTATAATTTATCTCTTCAACGTTTTCACTTTTTTTTTTTAGGATAACAAATTCATGGCATTATATTAAAAAAAGCAGTCATTCAAAATTACGGAATTTCTAAAACAAAAATATAACAATTGAATTATCCTGACTCAAAAATTAATTTCACTTGCTCATTCTTTCCTAAATAATATAAATTTTATAAAAAACTATTAAAGTTTTTCTTAGCTTTCCATGACAATATTTATATATTCTTTCCAAATATCCCAAATTTCATATCTGGAAAATATATTGCTTCATTATTCATGACAATATTTACGAGAAATTGTTATTTCTAAATATTACAAATTCCATGGAATTCTTAATAATCTTCAACTTCGTTATCCATGAAAATATTAACTAGATGATAGTCGTTCCTAAATAATGCATTTTTTAAAGAAAATTGTGGAATTTTCTATTTTTATAAAGGAAAATATTCTCGAGAATTTTGGAACCTATGACACTAGCCTAACACTTGTTTTCTAAAAGTGCTAATATTAATAAAGTGTCTCTAAAATTTAAGTTAATTCTTGTGAGTATGATCTTTACAAATCCAAAGTAAAGCAAACTAATGCTTAAACCTATTTAACTGAATCCCATAAGAGGGGCAAAATGGTATTTTTGCAATTTAATAGAAATTCTTCATACAACAATAAAAAAAAAAAAAAAAAAACATAGATTGAAAAATTTATTCTGCATATGTTTAAGTGTTGGAATTATTATTTAACTAAAATTAATTTTTTTTCCTATATAAAATATAATGCTTATATCCTAACTATAATATATAGTTGGTTATTGAAACATATGAATGAAATTTAGCCATAAGTAATTTCATTTTAATATTGGAACTCCATAATAAATTTTATCATTTATAACTTATATGAAATTAACTTAAATTCATGAGTTCAACATATTTTTCTTTAAATATATCTTAATAAAAGGAATGATTATGATTTGTTTCCTTTTTCTTAGAATAAGCTTTTTTTTTTTTAGAATTTTTTTCGGTCTTAACGGAATTTCTTTAAATACAAGATTTTATTCAGAAGAACATTATTTATTTTAACAAAACGGGATTCATATATAAAAAAAGTTTTGTTTTTTTTTAAATACAGTGGATTTTTAATAAATTATTATTGCTTTTTAAAATGAAATTTGAATATTCTTAATTTAAAAAAAAATTTTTTTCATTAGGGATTTTTATATCATTACTTGAAAAAGTATAAAAATTGTAAATGATACAAACAAAAACAACTTATCTTTTCTTGTTTCTTTGAAATTAAACTTTAATAAGTCAAGAGGGCAACAAGATCTTCACGAAGATATTATAGATAGCTATCAGAATGAACGTGTAGGATGATGAACACATTATCACAAACAAGATACTTCTGAATACTATGTAGAAACTAAAATTTCACGTTTTTGATTGATGAATGTATTGAAAACCGATACACACACAAACTGCAAATTGCTAAACAAAGTTTCATGTTTTGGAGATTTTTTATACCATGAATTATTTATGTAGTGCACTAGTTTGACAGTAGTTCTATAAGTTTCGAGTAGGTTTATCTTTCATAATTATGCTTGGATTTATGACATTTTGCAGTAAAACGTAAAATTTTAGTTCTGTGCCTTTCTAGTGTATTATATGAAGAAAATAGTAAATTCTTTAAATAATCTTAAATGCAGAAATTCTTTAGCATAAATCATATTCTGAATATAGTTGTATTTACTTTAGTGAAAAACTCTGTTTTTTATTTAATTTTGTTTCACTTATTTCATATTTAATTAACTTATTATATTACAATAATTGCTTGT
>BPLR01017808.1:0-27378 GCA_021605095.1 Caerostris extrusa | reverse complement strand
GACGAATTTTTCCGGCCTATTCAGTCACTTCAGAGAAAGAGTGAAAAACAACACTTTTGACGATTCGTCGTAGAACACTTTCCCTTGTAAATTTCAATAAGCATTGAAGAAAAAAAGGAATTTGAGTAACTTAATCTATAAATATTATCACTTAGCATATTCAGTGCACGACTTTCCATGCAGTCAGATCAGTACGCCACTTTTTTGTGCAGTCAGAATCCAGTAGACCCTTTTTGTGCAGTCGGATCAGTAGACCCTTTTTGTGCAACCAAATTAGTGAAATACTATTCACTTAAGGTGTTCAGTGCAATTAATTATTAAATACCCCTAGTAAATTGTACCGGTCTGATGGCCAATAGACTAACACTCTGGCCTTTGGTACCACAGGCTTCAGGTTCGAATTCTGGCGGCGTGGATATTTTGCTTAATTGTTCGGAATTTACGTTAAACTGTTGGTTCCTGTCTAAATAGCCTTTAAATGTGCAAAAAATGACTGTAAAAAGCGACAAAACAAACTAAACCTAGGAAATTGTATGCGATTTTTAAATTATGTTTATTCAATGAAATATAGATGTATAACTCATTCTCAATTCAATTTTACGTATTTTTTCAGGAACTATTTTATGAAATGAATGACGATTGCATACCAAAAGTTCACAATAAAAGCAAACTTATTTAAAATGCTCAAACATTGCGCAACATGCAGCTTTATTAAACATTAAAAACTACACGAACATTACTGCAAACAAAGTGGTAATTCAACTTATGGATTGCTTTTGGGGGAAATTTTTCACAAAGTAAATGCTTGGGCGGTATTCGTAGAACCATTAGGTGAATAACTTATTCTACGGCTGCCTTGGTTTAATTCCTTTTTTTTTTTTTTGTCTGGTATGTAAATTTGTTGCCAGTGTCTCGCGTGCCTTCAATTAACAGACGAATGCACCGTGGACAATTTGGAAGAATAGTCTAATGCAAATTCCAAACAAACATCATCTTCATCAGAATATCTGTGTCTGTCACGCCATTGTGAAAGAGCGTGAGGAACCGCCTTGTCCACATTTTGCTGCAATTTGCATTTTGATAAGCGAACAAAATAAGACGTTCGTTTACATTTGAGCACGTTTTCTTTTTGAGCTTTTAAATTAATCTTGAGGGGGAGATAGTTTTTTACTTTTAATTTGCCGAATGCTGACATGAATATGTATGAAGAATCTGTGACAACACGAAACCTCAATGTGGTTTTAGGATGTTGCAATGCAATACAACTGTGCATAATAAAGGAGATTTGAAAAAAAAAATATAATATGACTTAATATACTGGTTACTAAAGTAAATGATGGTAAGGATCAATCAAGAAAATGATTGTAGCCTCATGATCATTTGCAGAGGTTAATAACAATATGGGGAGGTGAAATCATAAAAAAAAAAGAAGAGTAATTAAGTAAATTAAACAAATCGTATATGTCACCTGTTGTGCAACATTTGCCTGGTCAACACACAAAGAACCAATGGATAGAAGACATTGCCAATTGCTTTGCTTGCCAACGATAGGTTGGCGAGCAAGCAATTGGCAATGTCTTGGCTATCTTAGAGAACAGCTTAATGTATTAATCTTCGGCAATGTCTTGTCTATCTTAGCGAACAGCTTAATGTATTAATCTTCGGCAACGCCTTGGCTATCTTAGCGAACAGCTTAATGTATTAATCTTAGGTAATGTCTTAGTGAATAGCTTAATGTTAGCCAATATCTTAGCGAACAGCTTAACAAGCAATTGTTGGAAAGTTCCTGTCCCACTAGTAAGAAATATGCGTACTAATATACATAGTATAATTAGGTGTAAAATGATGTTGTCAACCGTAGCAAAGCAATTGACCACAATGTCAATAATCAATCTTAATTGCGTCTCAGTGTTCTGCGTGTGTTTCTGTGGTAATCATTTATAAATGATTTTATAACTTCATGGTCAGGATCTGATTACCGAGCGACATGTTTTGGGTTCGTGTCCCGGCTGTGCCATGGATGTTAATAGTGGTTCGAATCCTTTTTAAGCATAAATCCTGGTCTAATAAGACTGTTGGGAATGGGGTTCACAACCTTATCCCGTAAAATGTCAGTGTCACGGAGCCAAGTCAGACTTCTACCTAGGCGTGCTCCATCACAACAGAAAATGCTTCTTCCTCTTTCCCTCCTTCCATGAGACCACATGGGTTCTTGGACTTGGTGTAGAAGTTGCTGTCTATCAAGTTCGATAAGTAACAATAACATAACTTAAAAATCTATCAATTGACACATCTTCATTTTTTTTTTTACTCAATCGATTTTTTTCACTATGTTTTAAGAGTTTCAAGATTAGTTTATGTAAATACACTAATGTCCATAAATTAAGGATAATGAAGTTCAGGCAAAGAAAGAGACAGAAGCAAAACAAATTTGACTTATTTGTAAAGTCTATTTATTAAACAAAAGGTAAAGAGCAAAAGGATGCTATATGTTTGACATAATTAATAAAAATTGCGATTTTTACTCCTGGAACAAATTTCAAAAAAGAACCTATTTACAAAAAAAACAGTATAACATGGTTAGTATGATGGTTAATATGGAGTATGTCTCCCGGACGATGCAATACAGGCCTTTGTAACGCCTAGGCATGCTGAGTATCAAATTATCAATCTGATCTTTGGGGAATATTACACCACTCATCAAGCAATGCCCTCCGAAGTTCCGGTTGACAGGTGGGAGGTTGACGGGCTGCAATTCGTCGGCCAAGCATATCCCACACATGCTCTATTGGATTCAAGTCCGGTGAGTTTGCTGTCCAATCCATACGGATGATATCCTCCAATTGAAGGCATTCGTCTACAATGTTTGCACGGTGAGGACGGGCTTTGTCATCCATAAATAAAAGTCATCCATAAGAAATTCAGCACCCATGGCGCCCCGAAACAATCGTACATTTTGTTCCAGAATGACATCCTGATAGATTTGGCCTGTCATCGTTACACTCTGAACATGCAGGTCAGTTCTGGAACCAAGAATAATTCCTCCCCAAACGTGCCATCCTGCACCACCGTAACGGTGTCGTTCAATGGTGTTCTCTTTGGTGGTAACGGGTACCTGGCGCACTCCATATGAAAGTCCGGCGAGAATCAGACTGCAAACTAAACCTGGGCTCGTCGAAAAACATCACACCACACCACACTGTTGCGGTGTCCACAATGCATGCTCTCTACCCAGGTTAATCGCAGGCGACAGTGAGTTACGATAAGTGGAACACATCTGACAGGCCTACGAGCAAATAGACCAATGTGCCCTAAGCGTCTGTACACGGTCTGCCTTGAAACTGTCGTACCGGTAGCTGAAGAGAGCTGACGAGACAGGTCTGATGCTATGCTCCGTCTGTTTCTTTTTTAGCAGTAACTGCTAAATACCGGTCCTCATTCGGCGTTGTAAGTCGGTGGCGACCTGTGCTGTAACATCTGTGCTCACATTACCATCATCTTGGAATCGTTGCCAAAGCCTGGAGATGACACTCTGGACGATTCCAGGTTCCCCGATACTTCCAGCTGGGTACGTCCACATTCCAGTCGTCCGATAATTCTACCACGTAAAAAAATCATCCAAATGCTTCCTTTGTCCCATAACTATGCGGTTATTGCACTGAAAGGCTTTTAAAGCGCTTGTGAACAATTTTACTTCTTTGCCACCATTCCTTATATACCCCTCTCTCTTACACTCTCGTCATTGTGACGTACTATCCGCGCCATCTGGTGGTTTCCTGTAATTTGCATATTCTTCTTCAAGAGGTGTGTGATAATTCTATAGGTGAAATTTTTATTTTGAGTTTAATTTCTGTGTGATTCTGAATTATCCTTAATTTATGGACTTGAGTTTATATAAATAATATAAAGATAACATCTTTTATTATATTTTTGCTTAAAGATGGTAGATTTTCAACAAAGCACTTTCAAAAAACAAGAATATGTGAGTGTAATATTTTTGTACAATAATTAGTTTGCAATCCAAGTACTTTCATCTAGACTATACAACGCAGGCATTTTTTCTATATTATATACAGATTATACTAATTTAAGTCCCTAGACATCCATCCATCCCTCTATCCATCTATTTATTAAATAAATTTTTCATTTAATTGGTAATATGTAAAAAAAACCATAATTGTTTACTGGATTATGGTGTAAATCAAGAAAAGTATTTTTTTTTAAATCTATTGTTCATATTTCTTCCTCAGTAAATGCCTTTTATATTTTACAAACTTTCCCCTCCATTATTAGATCTTTCTTTTATCTTTTGTCAGATTTGTGAACAAAAGTAGAAATAAAAGGATTCAGATCTTCGACTGCGTTTGAAAAATTCTATGTCTAATCTAGCCTTTATCTAGTCGCTTTTTTCTCTAGTTAAGGTTCTATAAGAATCAATTTAATAACATTATCTCCTGAATCAATTAAGGTTAATTATAAAAAGTAGACAAAAAATCGTGCAACATCTTGTCGATGAGATGATTACGTTTGATAAAAAGATTTCCCATGAAAGCACTTAATTTATTTTATTACTTGCAAGAATGCTAATACGAGGCTTCGTTATTATACTTACAAGATAATAATGAAGACTATTATAAACACTAAATCTGGTACAAACATTCAATATAATACAAACAAATATAATCAGATATGATTGTTGAATGGTTAATTTACTACTTTCTTCTATTTTTTAATTTGCATAGTTTAAATGTATTTATTTTTTATAAAAACGAAAAATGATAATTGCAAATATAAACTAGACTGTTAATTTTTAATTTTTTTTTTTTCTAATTTTTGATGAAATATTCAAACATAGACAGTGATTCAGCTTCAGTTCATTTCCAGCGATCTGATGGTCAATTTGCTAGCGTTGTGGCTTTTGGTATACCAGACTTCAAGTCTTGAAATCCTGGCGGTGGCATGGGTGTTTGTGAGTGGTTCGTAATCCACATCAAACTATAAGTTCTGGTCTAATTAGCCAAAAGTGCGCAGAAAATGATTGTAGAGCGACAAACCAAACCAAACCAAACCCCCAGATGGCACTGCATGGTGCCAATATTTGAGAAAGACGCCTGTGGCAAAAATTGCTTTTCATTTAATTAAAAAGAAGTAATTAGAATATGTTCGTAACTTTTTGGCTAAACACAATATTAAAGGATAATAATTTAAAAGAAAAAAAATAGAATGCTAAGTGTTATGGTTTTTAAGTTCCAATGAAATACAATAATACAGATATTCATTTTTATATACATAGATCATTGTCATGTTGTAATATCGTCTAAGAGATTATCGTTAAAAATAGTAATTTAAATAAAGTGGTATCAAAAATAGTGTCAAAATATGGGTGTAACCGTAGAGGACCCTATGTGGTGCAATCCTGGACAACTCTGAATTTACTAAATATCTGTCGTTTTAGTTGCAAATGACCTAAGGTCAGAATGTCCAGCATTTTAAAGCAACATTCTATTTCCATTGCCGTAAAGAGATTATATCTAGTGCTTTTAAAACCACAGAATTAATCAAATAATAACACAAAGAGCTCATGTGATATTTTGATTTACAAAAGTGAGGTCATTATTATAAGAATCATTGAAGAATACAATATTCATTGAAGAATACAATATTCATTGAAGAATACAATATTCATTGAAGAATACAAGATTCATTGAAGAATACAAGATTCATTGAAGAATACAAGATTCAGTGGAGAATACAAGATTTAGTGGAGAATATAAGAATATACGATTCATTGAAGAATATAAAATTCATTGAAGAATATAAGAATAAAAATTCATTACTACAGAGAAGTATATTAATGCTGCACTCTATTATACCTTGGAAAACTATAGATGTCAACAAAATCTATTAAATTTAAGTTAAAAAGACTGGTATTAAGGTAATTAAGCGAAAATTTGACAACAATTAAGAAACTTTTTAAATATTACAGCATGCATGTCTTAGAGATTTTCTATTATAATTCAAATAAAAGCATTTAAAAATGTTAAAAGCCGTTGGATAATATCTTTGCGTTATATGTCTAGAGCTGATTCAGCCTGTATAGATTTCTTTTAAAAAGCCTTCTATCCTAATATCGCTGATTCCTCTAGAATAATTACATCCGGATTTTTATTAAAAAATAATGTGGCTATCCAGTTTATTCTGAGCATACCAGAGTAAATCACGCGTGGGTTCATTACTTCTTTATGAAAATCAAATTATACGGAGATCATCATTTTATTAAGATGTTATTAAAATTAATCGCTTATTTGGAAAATGCCCTAATTTATCTTCCAGCTCCTTATGAATATCAAATTGATGCACGCGCAATTTATTAATAAAATTTGATATTTGCTTAGGTGAGAGGCAGCTGCTGTTTGGATTTGATATATTAACTCTCTTTTTGGGCATAAAAAAATTGAACATATGTGAACATAAATTGAATATTAAAATAAATTATTTGCTTTATTTGCATAATTAAGTACCTTGTTGGATAAGATTTATTTCAATTGCAATATGCGCTCAAGAAAAAAATCAGCAAATATAATTTAATATGTATAAAAAAAAAGTCAGAATTTTAAGATCAATTTGTCACTCCATAAAAGTCGTAATTTTTTTTAATTTCAATTTTATGCTGCTGTAGAAAACTACAAATTAAATTTAGGTGTTTAATTTATTAATGGAATTTTTTTTTTATTTATTGATTTGAAGCAGTTGCTGTTTAAACAAAATTCTTACGTGTTGGTTTGTTTTCTTAAAAATAAACAAACAGGAACAACCACTTGCTAATTTTTAAAATGTCTACTGCATTCCATTTATTTTTGTGACTATTGAACATTAAATTGTAATTTTTATTAATTGAAATTAATTTATAAGCTACAATATTTATTTTCTCAAGAATTTAGGCTTTTGTATATAATTCCAAATTTTCCTTTTGATCTCAAGGGACTTAAATTAAATAATGAACTTTTTTTTTGAAAAAAATTAAGGATATACCATTAATGGATTTATAATTAGTTGAATAAGTGATTGAGAATTCCATTACGGTTAAAATATATTAATTTATTTTCATGAATTATTATAAATTTTATTAAAGTTAAAATAAAATGGAATAAAATTATTTTGTAAGGTTGACAAATTGCAAATTAATTATCTACTTTTAATTCAGCAAAGGTTTAAATTATATACGTAAATAATTCATTAATTTAAATTAAATATTAGTGTTCTTATAATAAAATATTTTTCAAAACGAAATATCCGTTGATATTGTTTTTCTTCGTTTGCTCAAAAGGAACTTGATAAAAATTTCTGCAGCTATTGTAATTCTAGTATTGTAAAATTTTTAAACTATTGTAATTCAATACTTAATTTTTAAAACAGAGATGCATTTTTAGAATTCTAGGACTAAGTTTTATTCTAGTTTTATAGGTTCGATCCACAATTTTTCATTGATTTTTAAACAATCAAAATATTTAAACCTCCATTTTATCAAGACAAATTACATCTTTTGTTACTCAAACAATTTCTAAGGCAAATTACTCTTATCTGTAGATAATATTTTCCGAAGTGTCATAAAGAATGGGGAAATTTAAATATATTTATAAATTCAAATTTATCCTTTGTGAAAAAATCTTTGGACATGAGTACCGTTGACAATTAAAAATAAATTGCTGTACTTGGAACACAATGATAAACCACAGTTGCTAACGCGCACTTCATAAAAAATGTCTTCACTCTTTTCATCTTTACTATCAATGTTGATTACAAAATGCAATCTCAAATTAACATATTAATTCGTTTTATTTAAAAGCTAATCAATTTCTTTGAACATATTGAAAAATGATATTCATTTCAAAATATCTTTGTTACAAAAATTAATTTTTTGTGCGTGTGGGGTGTATTGTCTTTGTATATCCCATTCTAAACATTGTATATGTTCCACACATGTTCAATAAAAAAATGTCTAATACTTGTGTAAATATTAAATTGATTAATAATTTAATATCTATCTCTTTAACAGACTACCTTGATAGTATTCGTTTCTAATATTTGTATCATTTTGGTTCCTTACTAGTTAACTCGAACGAAAATTAAACTATAATTCTGAACTAAAACGAGTATTTAGGGATACTTTGCTTTATTTTAAAAAAACCAAAATGAATTGTCATATCGTACGAGAAATAATTGTCATATCGTATAAAAAGTTGATGCCATATCGTACGAGAACCAGATGTCATATCATACGAAAAACTGTTGTCGTATCGTATGGCTGACAAGAGTTCTTCTATTGCAATTTCCTGTTCATTGTTATTCGAATGACTTATGGTAAGTAAAATAAATGCTAATAACTATTATTTGCTGAAAAATTAATAAAATCGAAGGGACAATGAAAACAATACATCGCAGTGAAATGTCTGGTGAAGAATTGAATAGAATTGTATCTTAATATTTAAATGCTAATCCAATTTTACGCTTGCATGTCTATTATATAAGAAAAAAAATACTTTTTGTTCATAATTCTAACAAAGCCTCTTTTCTATTTCAGTTAAAAACAAAAAGGACTCCTTAAGGAATGAATCTTGTAAAAAATTCAGGAAGTCATCCATTTAAGACCGTTCTTCACACCCCTTTTATGGACTTAGGGCAAATTGCATTTGCACGCTTGCATGGGGTGCACTCCCTCTATGACTCGCGTTAAATGACTTTGCGTGCCCCAATGCAGAGCTTGCTTCAGAATGTGCGTGATTTCTATCAATGCACTTACTGCGTTGAGAACCACCACGTGTTATACGAAAAGCACTGTTTCCCTCCTTCCTAGTGCTAGAAAACCGTCTCAAATGCTTCTTATTTGATATCTAAATAGAAAGATTTCCTTTTTTTTCCCTCTCGCCTTTTATGTAATCCATACTAAAAATTTAGTATTCATGTATGGTTTACGCATTTCTTTGTTATTGAGTAGGTAAGAGTTTTCGTATTTCTGTAACAAAATGATTTTTGTTACTTTATAATAACGATGATTTATAACGGCTATTAACGTGCCGTGGTTCGTGTCCTCAGATTGGCTTCATTAAATAATAAATAATTCTTAATTGTTCTGCAAAAAATAGAAAGCTAACGCAAATTTGAAAGTAATTTTTTTTTTTTTAATTTTTGAAAAGTGAAATTTTGAGTTGTAATAAATTTTGAAGTTAGAGAATGAAAAGAAAATTGTAATTAATTATGAGAAGAAACTAAAAACATAAGCACAGCTGAGATTACTTATTCGTGTAGCACAATGAATATGATCATGATACCAGCAAAATATTAGTAAAATTGGTTAGTAATGCTATACTAGTAACTTGATAGTGATACTTTCGAACTATAAGCGCGAAGCACTCTGCTTTATGATAAGCGTAGCGGTGGATCTCAGTGATAAAGAAGAAAGTGCTTGTAAAGGGAAATTGACGTGTCGGTGGAACTCGGGAACCCAAACTAATGGTTATATGATGGTAGTTTATCAAAAAAAATTGTTAAAACTTCTTGGCTACCTTTTAATTAATTTAGCTACAGAATCTTGATTAAACTAATCATGAAAATGGTTAAATTCACGTTCTACATTATGAATTGTTTTTTTGCTATTTTATCTCTTTTCTGATGGGCGAGATTTAACATTTTTAACATTAACTGTGATCGCCATTTGTTTCAATTGAAATTCGTCAGAACAGGGATAAGCTTCATATTTTAATTAATAAAATAGGATTTTCTCTTATTTTCCCAACCTTTACGGCCTCTTTCATGCATCGGCGTCACATGACAGGCTAAACAAGGATATTTAAATAACCTGAATCAATATTCTATCCAGTGAAAATTCCTTACAAAGTTTCGTAAGCGAACTTCATTAACATTTCAACGGTAACACCTTAAAATTTATCAATTACGGTACTTGGCTCTAATGCCGAAACTGTATAAATTATACCCATTCACCAATCTCCTATTTTTCAGTAACTCTAATGAGCGGGTAATAAGGAAACAGAAATAGTATACGCGTTTGGCACTGAAAATTTTCCAGTCTTTTCCGATAGATCCCATTGAAGCTCTGATTACTTTAATATCATTACCACCTATTAAGAACACTCCACTTACAAATTAGAGTTCGTAAAAGATGCCATTTTGCTTTTAATCTCTCTTCTCACAGCGACTTAATCAGGACTGGCTTGGCTGTCTTTAACGATTTAACGTATCTTTGATATTGGCGCGTTATCCAGTTGGAAAAATCTCATTAAAATATTCCTTACGTTACACTAAAATGAAAGGCGTAGTAAAAGTTTTCAGAAAATAACTATCTGTTCTCTAATGCATAGATGAAGTTGCAGGCCATTAATGCTCTCGAAACCTTACGCACAGAACTTGCATTAAAATGTTAGTAGATTATGCAGTCGTAACAGGGATGAAGAATTATGCACAGTTTGTCAAAAATATTTATCATGCATGTGAGTAAAGGTAAAGATTGGTTTCTGGAAATCACTTCAACAAATCTGCAGTGTCTCTGAATGTTGATTTTTAAAAATTGAATCGTTTTACATGCTGATGCTGTTCACCCCTCTTTTGTGTTTAATTTAGGTTGTTATAAGTCGTTATTTCAATTTGTCTTAATAATTCTATCAGGTATAAATGAGGCCGGATGGCCAATGGCTAGCTCTCTGACATTTGGTGTCACAGGCTTCAGTTTCGAATCCTCGCCGTGGAATGGATGGATGTTTATTAAAGGTTCGGAATGCACATTAAACTATTAGGTCCCTGTCTAATTAGCCCAAAGCGCACAAAATGATCACAGAGCGACAAAACAAAGCAAACCTCGAAATCTATCCTATGGTCATTGAATCACCTTGTATATTATAAACGTGAAATAAAATATCTAAATGTTATATAATCTATTTAATCACCAGAAACACCATTTTTATCATTTAAACGTTTTACACAACATTCTAATCCTATAAAGAAACCTGTGGCCTGATGATCAATTGGCTAGCGCTCTGGTCTTTGGTCTTCAAGCTCGAATCCTGGTGGTGGCATGGATTTTGTGAGTGGTTCGCAATCCACACATTAAACTGTAGGTCCGGGTCTACTTCGCCCAAAGTGCGCCAAAAATGACAAACCAAACTAAGTTATAAAACAACAAGGTATATACAACCTCTCGAATGGAAACATTTAAGTTAGTTACGAAAAGTATAAAAAGTTAGAGGTTAGTTAGAAGTTAGAGTTAATTATTGAAAAAGTTACCATTCAGTATATAGATATTGAATGGTAACTTTTCTTAAATTATATGGTAACATGGTAAAGCGCCAGCAAATTTATTTTAATAGAATAAATATATACACAACTAGAGTATGCCCATAAACAAGTAATAAATTATGAAACATCTTTTTTTGAAATAAAGTAAATCTTATATACTTTTAGTGGGATACAAATCCAAATCCTGTTTTCAATATAATATTTCTATCTGGCAAAATTACGAATAACAATATATATTGTGACAAAAATTTAAATTGCTTCATTTTAAAAATATTCTTTACCAAACTTTTTAAAATATTTTTTTAATCAAATGAATAATTTAATGTTTTTGAAATTATTCTACTAACAGTAAAACTTAACAATAAAACGAGGTACAATTTAATATATAATTATCCGGAAAAAAAAGAATGGAATATTTTTTTGTAACTTTTATTAACTCCACGAAACCATTCGTAGTTGATTTACTATCGTTTCCTATTCATCCATCCATACTTCTGAAACAAAACATCAATAACATCTTGATTTTTATTTTCACTTCGTCTCCAACCAGCTCTTCTGTCTTCCATTCAACCTTAATAGATTTTTGAAACGGGTCATATCGCGAAAGAAACAGAATCAATAACTTCCTCTAATGATGGCATGTCATAAGTGCCCTGTTATTACGTTCAATCAATGTGCAGGGTGAATCTTGATGTAGCAGACTGCAATAAGCATTCGTTCAGAAAGAATTGTTTTATCCGAATCGCTGTTTGACGTTCAAGGCACTATGAGGTGCCGCTTTGGGAGGGAAATGGCACTTTATTGCTATTTCGATCATCCATTCCATTGTAATATTTCTTTTTTTTTTATTTGTATGTGAAGTAGGAGATATCCAAAATGCCATTTGCTATCGACTTTCATGAAAGAAGAAATTGTACAGACTTCAAAAGGATTTTGAATCTGCCTCTGCATTTATATTAAACAGTTTTTTTTTTTTTTTTGGTTTTGAAAATAATATAAGGCTACTTTATTTGTGATCGATAACTTTATTTGTAACTTTAATTTATCTATTGAAAATATGAGTGTAAATTTAATGTTTTATATGGAGGATACGATGCTTACTATAATAACAATGCAAGCAGTTCAGGATGGTTGAAATGGGGATTGCATTCAGGAAAGACTTTCAGGGGTTAACTAGTTCACATTTATTTATAATACGAATGAAAATGTATAAAATATAGTCTAGCTAACTATTGATGAGAGCTGCTCATGTAAAACCGTATCCACTTTTGAATGCAAAAAAAAAAAGACCGTCACTGAAGAAATTCTTTCCGAGCAGTTCTATGTGACTTCCACAAGCAATCCCTGTAGTGTGCAAGTACGGGCGGCCCCCGTTCGACGCCAGATTGTAGTGTTGTGGGTTATTCAGCTGGGTTGTACCTGGGACTTGAGGCACAGCATTATTTATGTAAATACAGACTCACACGCATACGATTAAAGGTAAACAATATTTAACACATTTAAAAACAAAAATTCTAGATTTGTGGAAGGATTCCACTTCTATCCCGTAAACCAGATACTCAGGTTTTAGCCGAATGCGCGGAATATACTACCTTTCCGGGTGAGGGTCTGTAGACCAACATACAGGATTGTGTTGAATATATTTCCTATCGGGATGATATATATTATACATAATATATATAATATATAATATATTATATATTTTCTCTTAAATATATTTTGAATATATTTTCAGAAAAAATTGAATATATTTTCTCTCACTATACTAAATATTTTCAGTGGAACGCAGAATTTTCTTCCCCATAGTGCTGTACTTCCTCTCGGGTGAGAGTCTCGAGGCCTACTAAATATCTCTCCTGAACACCACAGAAGGCGCTCTTGCAATGCGTAGGAGGAAGCACTGTTACATCCCTTCTCAGCGAGCATTGTCCGCTATTTCTTGAGGCCATAGAACTTTTGATGCATTTCCTTTCCCCAAGAATTTGGCCTAATTTGCATTTTAGGTCTATACTATAACAAATCAGTTTTATATAGTACTCTTGTCTCTTTCATTCAAATGGGAATGTCGTTACAGTTGTTGCAATTGCCATCGCATCTGTTCGTTCCTCAATATATATCCGCGAGTATGTAACGTATGCCGGCTAACGCCACTATTTGCACAACGCAGTGAGCTTCACATATGGACTGCCCAATGAATCTTTGATAGCGTTTTCTTAGTGCGAGAATTATTTTTTTGTGTGCTGATATATACGCTTACATCTTTAGGTGTTTAATATACCCGGAAGACTTTCAGAAGAAGTGATTCTCATGTTGTACACTATTTTAGAAAATTAACAAACTTCAACCAAGCAATCCAACATGGAACCAGGGAAATCCAGACATCTTCGGTCAGAACCACAACAGTCGCCATTGTACATTTGTTTAAGTTGCATGTGGACACTAGATTTTTAAGATAGAAACTTCATCAATATAATTTATAAGAAAGGTAAAGGTAAAATATGGTTACACCCTTAGATGCTATCCTTGACGGTGTTAGTTCCAAGTTTAAACCCTTAGTAGTGTTCATTCATTATAAAAATATTTATTGCGGTATAAATTAAAGGCAGTCAAAAAAATATTTCAAGTGTGATGATGCAATTGTTATTCCGATGAAATAATTTCATTTTTATCCATCTAAATTGGAAGTGACAAGCATAAATTAATGCGCACAAAATGAACGAGATAGCCCCAATTACTACAATAACAAAAACATGTTGCCAAACTTGCTGTATCAACTCTCACAAACTTCAAAAATAAAGTTATTTCCCATTGCAATATTCGATACAATGAACAAAATACGTGAAGGAATCGCATTTATACAACTTGTTTAGTCTTTTGTTTGGCATTTTATTGCGTTCAATTGAAGTTAAAAGTAGAACTAATATTTACATTGAAAAATATTTATAACAGCAGCATCCTTTAAATCCAGCTTTTGTGTAAGTAATGAACGTTAACCAGTGTCTAGACAAACATGCTCTTCTTTATAAATTGTCCACAGAACAAAAACTTGAGTTTCCTACAGTACAGATTTAAAAGCTGCAATAAATTTAAATTGTTTGAGGGAATGCATTTCCTTAAACTACCTCTGGAGATTACACACAACTTCATGAATAAAACCCATTTTCTCAAATCGTAAATAATAGAAACTACATTGTAACAACATTTGGGGGATGAATGCATTCCGACTAATGATGAATTTCCGTTTGATAACAAAAAATACTTTTGATGTAAACTTCTGGGGCCGGATCATCCACCAGCGCTTGGTGGAAACGAAATTAAGTATTCAATCATTTTCATTGAAGGCATCTGCCATTAACATATTAATAATGACGGCAGACAGAGAGAAATTTTCTCGCATAGCGGGGACTTAAGCATGGGGCTCACAGAGTGGAAGATTTCCGATTTTAAAACTAACAGGATTATTGTGGGGGCGCCATTCGTCACGTTTCGGGGCTGAGGGGCGGACACTTCCATGCCTGGGCTCTACTGCTTAATGATTGGCTGAGGCGTTTATTGCGTCATTTGGAGTTAATGACGACACGTGGAAGTAACGTTCCCGGCTCACCTCGGAATTTAATTTCAGACTTTTCGTAAAGTCGTTAGTTAAAAGTGATAATCAATATTCGGCAATGGGTTTCATGGGTCAGGATTGACCACGCTAAGGAAGAATTTGTTTTGCAGTAAAACACCTATTGGTGCTAATGATAAGAGAAAGAGTACGTTTAGAAATGAATTCATTACACTAAAATTTCTTGTGATGTTTGGAGGCTAATTCGTTGCTCTAAAAAGCCTATGGCATGCTTAGGAGGTAATTCGTTGCTCCAAAACTCTTTGTCATGCTTAGAAGTTAATTCAATGTGCTCAAAATCCTTGACTTGTTTAAGAACCAATTCGTTGCACAAAATTTCCTTGACATGTTTAAGAACCAATTCGTTGCTCTAAAACTCCTTCGCATAAACAAATTCGTTGCTCAAAAAATTTCCTTGGTATATTTAGAAGATAATTCGTTGCTCAAAAACTTCTTGGCATGTTTAGGAGTTAATTAAATCTAAATCTAATCTTAGCTCAAAATCCTTGGCATGCTTGGAAGCTAACTCAATGTGCTAAAAGTTTTTGACATGCTTAGAAGCTAATTCAATGTTTTCGAAATCCTTGACATGCTTGATAGCTAATTAAATGTGTTCGGAATCCTTGACATGCTTATAAACTAATTAATATGCTCGAAATTATTGACATGCTTAGAAACTAATTCAATGTGTTCGAAATCCTTGACATGTTTAGAAGCTAATTCAATGTTCTCAAAATCTTTGAAATGCTTAGAAGCTAACTCAATGTGTTCGAAATCCTTGACATGCTTAGAAGCTAATTCATTATACTCACTATCCTTGATATTTTACTCATTATCCTTTATATTTTTCATGCTTAGTTGCTATAAGAAAAGTAAGTTCTTCCAACTTTTAGAAAGAGTACGATTCCGTTTTTGTTTTTTAGAAAAACTTACTTTTTCAAAACTTTCATCCAGTTGTATTGAGTATTAGATGACGTGTAGTATAAAATGGGTTCAATTTCACTAATGGAATATTTCAGGCGATGGTGTTGCGAATAAGAAATACATTTTATGAACATCGTGACAGTTTCATATTAGTAGTCAGACGATTATGTTGGATTTAGTCGTTTTTTTCTATATAAAACGACGTGAAAATACTAGAGCAATTTCTCTTTTACAATTTTCTAAGAAACATTACATTAAAAAAAAAAACATTGCATTAAAAGAATACAAAACTTTAAAAATATTACGCTACTTTAAATAACCTTTAAAGAAATACTACGCTACAATACTAAGAGAATATTTAAGAAAATATTGTAACTCTAAAACTACACTATTACACAATACAATGCTGTTATCGTATAATACTAGGCTGGTTCATACGTCTTGCAATGTAAAGTATGAATTTACTATGTATTGATGGGGGCATTTTAATAAATCTTATTTTTAATTAGCTGATAAATAAAAAAATTATCAAAACAAACGTAATTTACTTTCACTTTTAATGAGCACTACTTTCTAATAAATGATATATGTAGGAGTCGTAGTAAAATATGTAGTGAAGTTATTGTACTAAAATTAATTGTAAATTAATATGTAGTAAAATTTGCAAAATATCACTTCATATAAAAAAGCATAAGAAAAAAATATTTTGTTATTTGTAAATTTTAAAGCATATTTCCCGGAAGTGTTTATAACTCCTAAGCTTTTTAAAATTATTGTATAGCTCGTGAATATTTAGTCTTTTATGATTTTGGGCCATAGAAAAATTATATAAACATTTCTTCGAAATAATAGCCAATAACATAAGGTTTTAAATAAAAACTCAAGATATTGCTGTTAAACTCGAACTTCCACAGTCCTACTTTCAGTGTCAAAAAAACCTTCCATTTCTGATGGCATTTATTCTTTTTTTTTTCTCCAAGTCCCATAAGTTAATCTGCTTTTCCGTTTCGATGTTCGATTTGAAAGGTGTTTTTCTTTTACAACTGCCTTTTCTTGTTCGCCCGAATGTGGACACGATGTAATGCCATCAAATTAAAGGGAGGGAAATGTGTTGATGTCATCCTAATGAACACGGAATACCACTACAATGTGTAACGACAGGCCTCTTTTCAATTGGATTTACAGATGACAATGACGTTAGCTTCTCCTCTCAAATAATGTTATTTAATTTCTAGTATTTCGTTCCTTTCTGAGTGTGTGTTGTTTTGTACGAGGTTTGGATCAAACGTCGGCGGAAGTGAGTACCTCTCCCAAAAGGTAAATTGCGTTCTGTTGGTTGTTGATAAATAATAATATTTGTTGTTATATTAAGTAAAGTAAAAATTAAAAGAAATGAAAAATATTGGAAAAGGTAAAATAAATGATAAATATTGGAAAAGGTAAAGAAATGATTAATATTGGAAAAGGTAAAAGAAATGATATTGAATTTAAAAACGATAAATAAAAGAGAATTTAATATTGCTAATAAAAATATAACATCAGTTTTTAATTCGTATTCAATTTTATGTTTAACAACTGTCAAGGGTAGCGTTTGTTGAAAAAGTATATCAGATATATGAAAATTATCTTAACAGTCCTTTTATTAAAAAAAAAATATTTTAAAGAATGAACAAAAAAACATGTACTGTTTTTTTTTAAAACAATGTTTTCCCTATTGTGACATTTTTCAGATGGTGATATTTAAATCACTTCAATGAGTGAACCAATAATCACGCAAACATCTCGAAAGTTGAATATTTCGAATGTCTTCAAACTTAGATAGCCGAGATTGGTGAACATTTTGTATGTCTTCAAACTTAGAAAGCCGCGACAAAACATTTTTGAATCTCTTCAAACTCAGATAGCCGCGATTGGTGAACATTTCTCACCCCCAAATCCTGACGCTGAAACGATAAATCGAATTACAACAACCATTAAGGATAACAAGTCACATACAATAAATTCAATGGATATTAAATGTCTTATCAATTTTCCTGAAGCTATGAATAATCGAATGTATTGATGGTTACTTTAAAGCAACTTGTAATGCCATAATTTTAGGGTTGGTAATTTTTTTTTACTTATCCAGAAAAAATATTCCAAAAACATATAGAAATCTAGACTGTTTGTAAAAACTTGACTAAAGCTAGATTTGCGTCGATTATTTAAAACGTACGTACAGAATATGGACCAACATCAACCTACATGAGTAAAAAACGGATTCCCTAATTGACGAACTTTGTGCGATTGGCAATCTTATTATCTGGTGGGAATCCATCTTAACAGTGGGCACATAGAAAACACCGTTAAGATATTTTATGGTCATAGGTCAAAATCTATAAATTATCCCGATATTTATTATAAATTGCGATATCATCAAAAAACACTTTTGAAGCACTTCTTCGATGATGAATTCTGATTTATGTGGACATGACATCAACATTTAAAAAAAAAAAATAACGCAAACTTTTACTACAACGCAGTGAAATTGCAATAGACATCGATGTCCATTAGCCACACGCAATCCATTGAATCTGTAAAAGATTACTAATTGGTTTCTTTGAAGCAATGGATAATTGACAGCTTCAGTGGTCGCATTTAAAACGCCTTTTAATTCCTCATGTTACAACTCGGATACTAGTGAAATATATTTTTACATGTCGCTTAAAAGGCCAACATCGATGTATTGCGTTTGATTAATGGTATGCAGTGTGAAAACACCATTAAAGCAAATATCGATAAGACACTTTTACGGACATCGCTCTTTATCTCTAAAATATACCAGATGCTCATTCTGAATTATAAGGATGCAAAAGCAGTAATTTTCGTCAAGACTGTGAAAAATCTGAAACGACATGCTATCCGACAATGATCTATTATCTATCTTACGCTATCCGAACTGCGTGTCGTATCCACAGACCACATCAATCGAAAATGATAAATTTGGATTCATATGGACACGAGACACAGTCGGATCCGATAAGTAGCAATACAGCGACTTTCGAAAACCATTAGTAACACACAACATTTCGAATCGTTAAAAGATGTTTAATCGGTTTTTATTTATGGACGATATCAGTGGTCACTTTAAAACGCCTTTTAATTCCTAATATGGGAAATTAGGGTTTGGTTAACTACTTATTCAATTCCTTCTATTAGCTCACACTCTCCGTATATATATCTTGCTCAAATTTTTAATCGTTAATTAAAATACTTGGTTATTCATCCACTGAAATTCAAATAGATTTTTTTAACTTGTAGGGGATGACACTTGATGTTATCACAGTTTTTTCAAATATTAATTCATTTATTAAATTTAATTAATTGATTTTAGTTTTTTTTAGATTTAAGTTGCATATATCTACCAATAGATGGCGCCAGATAAACTTAAAAAAATTATTTATAAAAAGGACTTTCTGCAACAGAGTAAAGAAAAAAAAGTAGGAATTGACTAACATTTTTTTTTTTTTTATATTACTTGTTTTACTTTATAGTCGTAAAATCCATGACGTTTAAAAATCTAGACTTGATCTGTTACATACGACTAATGGTGAGCACAATGAAAATACCTTTATATTAAACATCTTGAATACCCTTTACAGACATCCCAAAAAAAATCAAGATTACCATATGATCATTATAAATTATGATGTCATTCAAATCCAAATTTCAGACCATGGAAAAAAAAAGCGGATCACGGAAACTTTTTTTCCGTGATGTTTCTAATTCATCTGTGGATAATATCACTAATATTTTACTCCACTTTATTGATGATACATTATCACAGTCGAGTCGAGAGATAGAACTGTAGCGGCAGATGATTATTATTAGTCATATTATTAATTGAATCATAAGTGACTTATGATTATAAAACATTTATTAGTCATATATTACGCAGTCGTGATTCTGAGTTACATATAACAATTTTAATTAGGATCATTAATTTAATCAAATTAATAATTCTTTTTCGAAAGCAATAAAGAAACGACTGCATAAGTGGTCACTTTATTTTAGTTCATCGTGTCACAAATTTGGGTTCGTAGAAAGTATTTTTAAGTATCCCCATAAAAAAGTCAAACGTATATAAGTAATTATGTACATTAGGTGTTGCGCATAACGATCCAAATCTCGAAATGAGCGTATTGAAACCAAAAAAAGTCCATGTAAATCTTAAATCCCAAAACTTCTAACTCATGTGGGCATTATCATTCATCATCATCATCATCATCAGTAAAGTATCGTAAAACTTTACAATATCACAATGGAACATAAAAACTATTTGATTTACTTCACTTGTTAACACTTAAAAATGAAAATGAATAGCTTTGCCGAACGTGAATGAAAATTAAGTCGTCTACGTAGATTGGACTTTCCGTTGTAGTAAATGATAAATATATGGCATGACATTAACAATAATTATCAGGATGATATATCTACTTCATTTAACACGGTAATGTTTCTGGTCGAATCGATGGAGAAAAGATACATGCATTGCTAAATTCCGCCTACTTAATTGCAATGTTGCATTACAAATTTGTTGCAGAATTACTATAATTACCATTGATTTCCTTCCGTGTAATCTCCATGTGTGTTGAAGTCATTATGCTGCTAATTACAATATCTGCACAGAGAAATGTTTCGTGGTGTGATAGATGTCATGAGATATGAGCAAAACATTGTATTAACTTTTGGGAGACCACATTTACATAGTGCTTTTAAATTGAAAGAATTAGAATATAAACAAAAGCTAGATGGATATTTTTTATGTCAAATAATTTTGATATAGAATATGATTTTTCTCTGTATTAATTATGTTAATGTGTTAATATCTGCGAAGGGTGTGGGTTACATATTTCGAGCTTCTGACTTCTTAAAAGTACTTTTATGTACCATGATCTTTACGAATGGATTTAGAGAAATTTGAGGAATAAATTCAATGCATTTTTATTGAACTCGTATATCTACAAAAGCAGTTTTTATAACGAAATTTTTATAGCTTTAAAGGTGTGTAGTACAAGGTGATTTTAAGCAACGTCCCACTTCAAAATGCATGCTGCAAAAAAAAAAAAAAAAAAAAGAAACACTCATCACAATGAGTTCAGATTTGAACTGAAAATACTCGTAGAAGGAGAAAACGGTACGGCATAAAAAAGTTCCAAAATGATTTACCCCGATTTTTCCATACAGTGTAGTATGACCTTGCCGTGGTGGATGGGATTTGTATTTACAATGTCCCAATTGTTGAATGACTTGGAAGTAATTTTTTTTTGTCGAAAAACCGAAACAATCAAGCACATTGAACACTATAATTGGTCTAATGTGCAACTCATGCCAAATACGTTGTCATTTCGAATCGCAATATCACTGACAGCCGAATTCACTTTCTTTCTGCCGCTTACAGCGCCATCTATTAATACACTTCATAACTTTTTTGATGCCAGACCGCTTCCCCCTTCTTCAAGTATCTTCAGTTCAAAATTGAACTCATTGTGACGAATGGTTCTTTTTTGACAGCTTTTTGAAAGTGCAACTTTAATTATGATCATTCTGTATTTGCATTCACGAGAATTCTTACGAGAATATCCTATGAAAATAATAGTACTAAATTAACAGGCAGCAAAGTAATATAGAATGTATTAAGATAGACAAAAGAAGTATATTATAAGTGCAAAGATAATATATTTGTAATACATTAAATCTTAAAGTGAAACTATTCCATTAAGAACAAATATGATCTTCTTTCATTGTTGATCAAGATGGCGTTTTATAATCTTCAATGCTGGGAAAAGTCTCTCAACACTTGGTCTTATGGTAAAGTAGTAACTATATTTGCTTCTGAATGTTTTATTGAAGGATGCAATTGAATTGCTTCTTTACCATTCAATTTCCATATCGATTCCTAGAATTTTTTTATACATGGTTAGGAGTCCCAGTTTTCAACCGACTCTTTTCCAGACTGCCCACCTCTAGTTAGTGTCTTTCTGTCTTTTAGTCACGTTTCCTTTCTCATTCAAATAATATCATCTGTTTCTTTAGGCTTTTAAATATCCTTGCGAATATTTAAGGAAAGAACAAACACTCCAACATTTTAGTCAACATGTTAATAAGAAGTATTCTTTACATCCTTAATTAAAGTTGTAAAAATCCTTTTAATCTTTCTTTCATTTTATTTTTAATTTAAATGGGTTTTTTTTTAAATTCATTAACTGTCTGATGATCTTACTATTTTGCTGTTGATTTATTTATTACCTACTTCTGTAAGTTTCGTGTGATACTTTGTGGTACTTAAGGATAACTTTTAGATTTCTATAAAAAAAGTTCATTTTCTCTAAATATAGCTTCCTTGTCGTATTGGGAATAAGCCCATTAAAGCTTTAGAGTCCCGTAGGGATTAAGACCTTACGACGTCTATTTTGCCTGTGGTGGCGAAATGTGGTTGAAATATAACTGGCTTTACTTTACCCCCACAGTCCTCTGTAGCCCATTAGCAGTTAAAAAGGTGACAGCGAAAAATAATTATGAAGAAAAATGTATAGCTACTGAATTACGTGAGTATTATGATTACATTATACATTTTAATAAACAAATTTCATAATTAACAAAAAACAAATCCTTTCATGAATTTCAATTTATCATGTATGAAAAAGTTTTTTTGGACAAATACAGACGGGAGTATGCCAATGTTCAATAACCCAAGAAATTGATGAAGCAATGGATCAGACTACTACAAGATAGACTTTAGGGTTCCGCATGTAAACATAATGGTCGCTGTGGTTGCAAAATACTGTGGTTTCGGCGATTCCATTTGCCAAAGAACGGGAAAGAAACATTGCGAAATCGGAACCTAAAGTGCAGAATGCCCAAAGAACTATCCAATTCAATAGCAACAGGAATATAGCACAATATAACAATTCTAGAACTGTCAAACAGATAAGTCTGTTGAGTGATGGTTCAATTAACTTCTATAAACAGTAACTAATTCATAATTACTCTTTTGAGGATATTGAAACAATAATCTGCTAATATTTTAAAAGCCAGGGAATTCGAAATGAGCTGCAGAGCACGTGACTTGATATGTGTCAATCGTTACATTTAACCAGACATATTTCATGCCAGTTTTAAAACACACATGAATAAAATTAAGTGAAAAATGAGTTTATTTTAAATAAAAATTAATAATTTTAAATATTTTATTTTTTTAAGTTTCTCGCGTTGTGTGGAGAGATCTGTTTTAAATAGTAACTAACACTCTTACTTATTTTTATTTTATAGCCTCAGTTTTTAGAATAGCCTTGACCCTCTAACCAGTACAACATGCTCACACATAACAGAGGAAAAGAAAATACATTATTATAAATGTATAACCATCATAAGCATAAATGAAACGTAATAAAGAATGTCAATGCAAGGCGCTCATACATATACACTACGTAAAAAAGTAGAAGGACACTTGATTTTGTAACAATAACGGAAAAATATTTTATTTTTACTAAAATTTTTATTAGAAACATTTTACAAATATTTTAAAAATACAATTTTAACATCAGAATTATAATATTCAAACATAAAATATTAATGGCAACAAAAATAGTTTCTCTTTTTTGAAACTTTTTAAAAAAGTAGAAGGACAGCATTATAATGAATGAAAAAATAGTGATTTTAATAAGGAATGTTCTTCCCATTGGCCTTTATAATTTCAAATATTCTGTTTGGAAGTGAATTATATAGAGATTGAACTTCTGTTTCACAAAAATTGTCCCACGAGTCATTCAATGCTTCTCGAATCTGAGTTAGCGAATCAAATTGCCTTCCATCAGCATAAACTCGACGAACTAGCATTGCCCAGATGTTTTCCACTATATTAAGGTCAAGACTTTTGGATGGCCATGATAAAACATCCACATTATTTGTTAGGAATCAATTTTTGACTCCAGTCGCGGTGTGAATGGAAGCTCCGTCTTGCTGAAACTGCCACTCTTCACCCCCAAGTCAGAGCCATAAGGAAGAAGCTCGGAATGCAGCACTTGAATGTAGTCTGTATGTTTTTGCCTACCATTTAAAAAAACCAGACTTGTCCTTCCTTCGTATCCAACAGCCAACCAAACCATTAAACTCCCTCCTCCCATTTGTCGTGTTGAATAGTATTCGTCTTCATTCCCCAGACAATGCCAGTAGTGATGATATCCGTCTGGACCGTCTAAGTTAAATTTCTTTTCATCGGAAAATATCACACAAGTCCATTCTGTAGTCCAGGACATGTGCTCCTTAGCCCACGCTAAACGGTTATCAATGTGAGCTTGTGTCCACTTAGGATGATGTTTCCGTTTTTTGAAAATGAATTTTTAGATCTTTTAATATAGTTGTAAACTGTTTGTTTCGTCAATATGATTAAGTCCTGCTTGATTTCTTGCTTTTGAAACCTTTTTGTTCTTCTTAAGCACACGAACAAGTTTTCTTTCATCACGTGGTGTTATCTTTTTTTCGGTCTACCAGTCTTCTTTTTTCTTTTCATTTTTTATAAGGATTTCTGATAAAGTTTGAAACTGTATCGGGGCTCACCTGCAACAATCGAGCTATCTCTCGACACCTTTGCCATCCTTTTTGATATGCGGAAATGTGGCCTTTTGAAAATCGTTCAAAGGTATTCCTTTAGGCATTTCTGAGTACGGAGAAACAGCTTAACTTTTAAAAACAAATTAGATTTTTTTGACAGAAAAGGATAAAACAAAGTACAAAATCACTATTTAACTAAAAAACAACTCACTAAATTAAATATATTAGCAAGTGTCCTACTTTTTTATGCATCGGAAATTATATATACTAATTTTATTATTAATATTAGTGGTAGATGTTTAATTTTTGCTTAAAATGAAAAAAAAAGGGTCATTAAACTAAATGTGCATACATATCTGGTAGTTAGGAGAAAATAAGAGATATTAATTGGCAAAAAAAACACTGTCCTTCTATTTTTTTTTTACGCAGTGTACATGCACAATCGCTGTTGAAACCATTTGATAATACCTTTTCATGGAAACATAAATATATGTGTGAATCTAATTTCTTTTATCATTTAATTTATTAATTTTAATTTATATATTCATATATTTCGTTTGATTTATTCAGTACTAATGGGTCTAGAAAAAATTAAAAATGAATGGATATAATTTATTGATCACTGGTTTTTTTTTTTTATCTATCTTCTAATTGTATTTATTTAAAAACTTAATTTTTAAAACAAATAATTTGGAAATAAAAATTTGTAAAGAGAAAATTTCTCCTGCAATTTAAAATGATGTATTTTAAACACATAGTTTTTTAATGGAGAAATTCAAATACTCAGTTAAATAGAAAATTTTTGAAATAATTTCAAAAGAGCAATCTTTTTATACATTTTCCCATTTCTTAGAAAATGTAAATCGATATTCAATTATCGAAGAATTGTCCTTTTTGGAATAACAAAACAGTTTTCTACGCGACAACATTCCAATTAATGTTTTTCATTTCAACGAATACTTACATTAAAAAAAAACTAAATTCATTTTCATTCTTCTTATGGAAGGGGAAAAAAACAGCAATAACGATGTATAAATTTTAACAAGCGAAAACTGTCAAAAATTACGAAATATAAGTTTCTTTTACTTTTCTTGTTGGATTATGTTTCATAAGATAAACTATTAAAATTTTCTAATAGACAAGCGTTCATGTCAACGTGCATGACAGCACATCATAATTGAACCCCTAAAAACACTTTTGAAGGGTGAAAATAAAATATCACCAAAAACGAACTGTGCATAAAATAACGGAAGACAGTAATTTTGACAAATTAATCCTGGATTAATTTTGAGTTTCATACTTTGGTAATAAAGAAAGAGATAAGGCAAGCCTTTAATACCTATAACTGTCTTCTTGTTTGGAATTTTAGAATCGCGTTATAAATATAAAACAGCAAAAATGAAAAGGTTTAAGTTATTTGGAAATTATAATTATAGCTGAAAGTACATTTATGTTCATGTGCAAAACATACAATAAATGTTACAGAAACTCTATTCTTTTTAAAATTTCCTCTTATATAAGAGAAATAATATATATATTTTATTATCTTCGAGAGTTAATTTATTTATTTTAAATAATATTTCAATTAAAAATAAAAACAAAAATGTAAAACATCGTTAGAAAATCTTAATATTAGAACATGCTTTTTTTTTTTTTTTTTTTTAACATCATTGGGTTTTAAGATTTAGCTCATCGACATTAAGGTTTGGTTTATCGCTCTACGGTCATCTTGTGCGCATTAGGGGCTAAGTAGACCAGGTCCTATAGTTTAACGTGGATTCATAACCACTACAAGCATTCATGACCCTCTGCGACTCGAACCCGAAACCTGGGGTACCGAGAGCCAGAGCAGACATTACCTTTCTGTGAGAATTTTAGGTTTGGTTTGTCGCACTTCGGTCGTCTTGTGGACACTTCAGGCTAAATAGACCGGGACCTACAGTTTAACGTGGATTCCGAACCTCACAAACATCCATGCCACTCTTTAGGATTCGCGCATGAAGCATGTGGTATTAAAGGCCAGAAAGCTAGCCATTTGGCCACTATGTCAAGCGAGGAATTTTAGGGGTAACCATCTTTTATTTGGGTTTTATATAGAAACATTAAAAAAACATAAAAACTTCATTTAGACAGCCAGATAATTAATAGTTTTGCATACATATCACAACCGCCGTTTGGGTCTGGAAGTCAGTGACTAAAACAGTCACCACCAGCGGTTACGAACCTGATATTTGCACTCTTGCTAGTTGGTCACTTTTAGTTTAAACCATTTTCAGAAACTTTAAGAACTCATAATCAGGTTTTGCAACATATCAGTCACTTTTACCAACAATCTACTTAAAACTTAAGGGGTTATGGTATAAATACTTTCCTCTACCTAGTTTCATTGAATATTGCTTTATACGAATTGAAGCATCGTATTTAAATCACAGAATCACGCATTGAATTTTTTTAGCTGTTGTAATACTGTTTTTACCCATAAAATATATATGGTTATTTTTGGAAGCAGATTTTGTCAACGATGTCCTGGATTACTTTCAACATTTCTTATTGGTTTATTTTATTTTTTAAAAATTTCTTTCAAAGCTATTCTTATTGGTTTATTTAAATAAGTTTCGTTTTTATAAAATTTCTTTCGCGTGATTTTTTTTTTTTTATAAAATCGCTTCGAATCTTGCAATATTTTTTTTTATTTCTTTTAAGAAATTTTTTTTTTTTTTTTTTTTACAGTTTTTTTATAGAATTGTTTGGAATTCCCTAGTTTAGAAAAAAATATTTCTTTTCGTGATTTTATTTTTATAAAATCGTTTAGAATTTTGTAGTTTTTTATTTTTGTCAGTTTCGCTTTTCGGTTTTGAACGATAATTTAAAATAATCGAATTCAAGTAACAAATTAAGGTCGATACTTTTTCATTCTTTTTCTTTAAGATTGCTGTTATGCGATTTTG